>JAOTQJ010047665.1:0-14712 GCA_025642045.1 Solanum sejunctum
TGAAAGGAAGAGTTTAATCTACAATAATGCAGCAAGACCAACAACAACAACAAAAACAACAACAATAATAATAATAATAATAATAATAATAATAATACATAAAGAATCAAGAACCTTGGAATATGTCAAAGCGACCTTGCTAGATAGTCAGGAAGATAATGAATGCCAGGGAACTACTAGATCAGATTCAAGTTACTACCACTAATACAGGAAGCAAGATCAAGTCTATTTACTATCATATGATAGGCGTACAACCAACAGTTGAATGGAAGAGTTTAATGTTCAATAATGCAGCCAAACCAAAAGCTTATTTCATCACGTGGCTCATATTTCATAGAGGATTAGCTACTGCAGATTAGTTGGAGAGATGGAGCTTAAACATACCAAAGACATGTGCCTTGTATGACAGGGAAAATAAGACAATCGAGCACTTAATAACACAATGCCAATTCAGTTGTGATCTATGGAGCATGATGCTGGCATGGCTCCAAATGGACAGATTCCTCCCACAAAGCTGGCAACATTTCATCCAATATAGTACACAAAATGGTAAAGGCAATACCACAGCAGCAAGACCATTCAAAATGTACTACCTAAAGTTGGATATGAGATATGGATGGAACACAACAGAAGAATATTCAAGAAGGAGAAATGTGAGGTAGAGGAATTGGCCAAAGAGATAGCTATTATCATCAATACTAGAGCTAAAGAAAATGTTTAAGGCATACTGAATAGGTATTCACATATTATATTTTTTGTAATTCTAATTTTTTACCACAGTAACTAGATAATATATATCTTACGGAGTTACTTCACTACGTACACAATAGATCCTGTAATAATAATGATGATAGAAAAATAGAAATAACAGTAGGAAGACAAAGATAAAGTAAATCTGAGACGGCATAAATTCACAACCAGGCTCGAGGCCATATGTAGTGCATAAATCTCTGGGATTCTTACCTGTTTGACTTGCTGCTGCTGATTTTATGTTCTTGCCTTTATTTTAGTTATGTCACTGCTCTGATACCAAAATAAAGGTAGGAACATAGAATTAGCAGTAGCAAGTCAAGCAGGTAAGAGGTGGCATCCTTGAAGTCCACAGACTTGAATTCTTTTTAGGATGGATAGGATATGCCAACTCTGGTTGACATAAATGTGACTCCTGAAGATGTGATGGGAGTTGATGCTCTAGGTGAGGGTGGTGAAGAAGTTAAATAGTAGGTACCATGGAGATTGATAAAGAAGAATTGGGAGTTGATCCCAACCAGGCAAAGCTTGAAGAATTGAATTGGTTAGATGGAGAGATAATAGATATGGTGACAAAGTAGTCCCTCAAAGACATATGCATGATTGGCACCTCAAGTGTACATGAGGTTGAGCTTGTAAGTCTGTTGATAGATTTGAAAAGTGCACCATGGGATATGGGCATTGATAGCCCCATGACCATTTCTTCAGCTCCACCACTATCACTATAGCATGATTGACCATGCTCGAGGAGATTCTAATACTCATTCCTTGTAATTTATGCTTTCTTAATGTTGTTCTTGCACATTGAGGAGAATGATCTTATTTTAAGAGGTTGTAAGCATTTGAAAGTCCCCAATATTTCTCATGATGATTACTTACTATTTTCTCATAGTTCTGATGAGATAATGCTATTTTTGTTTTTGTTGAAGGAATTTGAGACAATTTTTAATTTTTATTTGTAAATATTATTTTATTTTGGTTATAATAAATTAGTAGTTATTTAATTTTCTTCTTTTTGAGTTGAATGGATAAATGATTGTGAATGATGTCTTTAATTTGTGGCAAACCCCGTGCTTATATGAAAAGCAATTCAAATACAAATATTGTGTCTCTAGTCCTTTGTAATCCAAGTATTGAATAGTCTATATATTTGATTTGGATGAATCCATGGATGAGGAGCATGTACTAATTCACTGATTAGTCCTTCTCTTGAAAAATCAGTCCATGAATAAAATTTGGTGCATCTTGAGTTGACTATGTGAGTATTGAGCTTGGCTATGCACTGATCCTAGGTTGTGAGTGTGTGTTTCCACCATTTTAATGTGAATCAATTTTGCCAATATGTGTAAGGAATTTTGTTGAAAGGCATGTTTTGTAACATCTGAGACTTTCTTGATTTGTTTTGATGAGTGATTTGGTTGATTCCAAATTAGGAGAGGACCTTAGGCCTTCTTTGGTTTCTTTTTGAGTCCACCTTGGCGATATTAGCCTTCAATGGCATTGCATTGAAACCTCAATGAAATCCTTTTGAGCCTTGATCCTTTCTTTGGCAACCATGAGCCTTGACCTTTATAAGTGAAAGAGAATTCCTTTTTGTTCATTACCAATGCGTCCTTGAGCTTAAGTGAGAAAAGTGATGGCCAAAGGACAAAGTTGGGGGTGTTGGTAGAAGAGGCGATGTCCACCACGTAAAACTTGAGGAAAGAAAAAAACAAAAAGAAAGAAAGGAGAGGAGTCCATGAATGATGAGAAAAAGAAGAAAGGATTTGAAAATTTAACAATGATGAATTGAAAATGAAATGGCTTGAAAAGAGGACCCTCCAAAATATGTGAAAGTGTCAAATAGAGAAGAAATTAATGAGGCCAAAAGGAACCATGAGCATGAAAAGTATATGTAGAGTTCAAGGAGGGAGGAGCCACTACTATCCATATGCTATCCTATCCAACCTTAACCCTACTACCTGAATAAATTTATTTAGGATCCTAGTTTGGATGAAAATGAAAGAACTCCAACTGAGAATAAGGGAAAGCCTATGGATAAAAATCTTACATGTCATTTGTCAATTAGGAGAGTGAGTGTTGAAGAGATCCTTCGAAACTTTGTTCTAATCTTATGTGTATAGGATCTTCTTTGGCGTGCGGGCAAATGTTGATGCTTTTAGGCAATGATATGCAGCTACAAGAACATTTGGGAATGTAACCATGCCTTGAGTACTCCTTAGACACCTTTTGAGGCTTCAAAATTGCATGAGAGATTTGTGGATGTTTTGAGAATGGATGACAAAGGTGGAGTTATATGAGTTGCTCCCTATGGGCTTGTATGCAAGCTTTGAATTAGACTAATTGATACTTGATTTTCTTGAGGTCAAGCAAAGTCTTAAGTTGGTGATATTGATGAGTCTATATCTTGGAATCATTTTGGGCTTAGAATGTGAAGAAATGTTATCTTCTGTGTGCTATTATGCTTGAATTGCTAACTAATATGCATGTGTTATGACAAGAATGAAGTTAAAGTACACAAGTGGACAATACTCAAAAAATCTTGGAAAAGAAGAAAAAATAGTCAAAATGGCAGTCAAAAGCGGCGTCTTCGACATATTCGGTGGATCGTCAAAGTCACAAAGAGACCGCCTAATGTCGCAGCAACCAAGACCCCAAGTCCATGACTGAAAGGTGATTCATGAAGATGTTAGGCAAAATGTCAAAAATGATCGATAATGGACAGAGCTATCACCCAGTATTATAAAAATTGAAGCCTTTAGGAAATGTAGAAGAAATTGGTCAATCGCATATTTGGTACATCATCGGAGTGTTCAGTAATGGCCGCTACTAAAAACCTTCTGAAAAGTGATGGACTGTATCCGCTTTTTCATCGAAATCAATGAAAAACCATCTCAGTCCAATCCGTCGCTTTTTTGGTCGACGCTTTTTTGCATCGCTTTACATTTTTCATCATTTCTTTAATAATTTAATTTATTTATTAAAAAAGCGGCAAACATAGCATCATTGTACGTTGAAAACTAAAGAAATTTTTTAAACAAAATTAAAAAAGCGACAGACATGGGGTCCCTATCCGTCGCATCATTAAAAAATATTTTAAAAATAATTAAAGATACGACGGACATGGGGTCTTGGTCCATCACAATGTTTCAAATATAAATTATAAATAAATTTTAAAAAGCAACGGACTTATGGGCCCTGTCCGTCGCTTTTCTGAATTTTTTTGCAAAAAAAATTGTAGAAAAGCGATGAACGTAGGGACGCAGTCCAGTGCTTTTTCTACATTTTTTTACAGTAAAAACCTGCAATTTCTGCTACCCATCTGTAATTTAAAACAAAATCTATTCTAATCCAAATAAGCAATCTAATAGAAACAAGAACAAGTTCAACAACAAAATACATAACATCAATCAAAATTAAACATTAAAAATGAATAAAATCTAACAATTATAACGTTTTAAACCAACACAAAGTTCATCAAATTATCCAAAATATAACTAAAGTGTCCAAACATAAATAAATTGTCCAAAACATAACTAAAAAGAACCTAGGGACTATTCTTAAGAAACTCATCATCATAGCTTTTATATTCGAGAGTGGAAGGATGTGGTATAGGCCTATGGGCGAGGTTGAAAACTTGTTCTTTGATTTTTTAAACTTCTTTTTATTGATCAACCCTCCTTGCCACAGAAGGTGCGAATGCACTTGAAAGTTGTTCTATTTTCTGAGATATGGTAGCCAACTGAACCTGGTTAAGGGCCTGGGCCTGTCTTGATGATCCAATGCCTTCTAGACCTGATTTGATTTGTCGTATGTCATTCCTAGAGACCATCCATGTCTTAGCCTTTGTGGCTCCAACGAACTACTTTCTTAGTCCAGATTTGATGCTGCATATTATAAAAATAACTCAGAGTTACAATGAATACTTAATATGTGTGTGTGTGTGTGTGTGTCTGTGTTAAGAAGTTTACATAAACGTGTTCGGCCCTTGGCTCGACCCAGACATCCGGTTTGACTCATTATCCTTCTTTCTAATATGATTTCTTTTGAAAACCTCATACTAAAATGGAACCCGTCCCATTTATTTCTCCTATAAATATTTAATAATATAATTAATAAAATAATATTCAATCAAAATAAGTATTTAAGATTATAAATTTAAACTTTAAATTTAAAAATCTTATCATCTCTCCAGAAATAGCCCCAACACTCTTTGCACCTCCGTTGTGCAATGAGCCACCCGTTAAACTCCCTCTAGCCTTTTTTTCTTGGTCAGACAAAGTTTTGAATTCGTCGTTGTCTCAATACCAACTCAACTACTCATATATGTGTGACTGCGACCAACCCCCGGACTTTCCATCCTCCCACAATTTCTTGAGCCAGCGAAATAGCCTGGAGCTCACTTTCCTCTCAAATGTGGTTCCCATGACCATATTGTATTTTTTATCCCAAGTACAGATAATCTGGAAAAATAACAAGAAATGTATTACATAATTAGTTAGATAAAGTATATTATAAATAATAAAAATAACTTAAAATAAATATGTAAACTAATTATATACCGTAAACTCATTAAACATGGCCTGACGGATTCTTTGTGGAATCTCTCCCCAGGAGTGATAGGGCTCATTAAATTGCATCCAAACACATTATTGTAAGGCCCTAATAGCATCCTTCGATGGATGCCACCTGTAAGACATATAATAAAAATATTAGTTCATAAATATTTGATAATTTAGCAAATAATAAATAATTAGAAGAACAAACTTACGAGGCTCCATCAGGCACTATCAAATATCTCTTAAGCCTATCTCGCTGGCCAAGAGCTATCCTTTGTGACATCTAGTGCTGCCTCAGGAGTAGTAGCAAAAGCTGGTGAAGCTGATGCGGAAGGATACACATTATGCTGAGTCAATGGAGGAGTGACAACCTCTTCACTATAATGTCTAATTGTGAGGGATGATAAGTGAGGACACTAAACACTCGAAGATGGAGTACCTAAAGATGAAAATCTATGAGGTCATAGAATAGTAACTATGAGTAGCGGCATGGTCTAGTCTATGAAGTGGACCTGGCTGTGATAAGGAAGAAGCATCATGTGGTCTCTAAAACTGGCTATGGCAAGTCACGGGATCCATAGTCCTAAACATAACAACCTTAATGGTACGAAAAGTAGTTGTACACCTAGGGAGATTGGGGGCAGAGGAAATATGTCCGAGAATATCCTCTGGATCAACCTGTGTCCTAGTCTTTTTTTCTTATCCAAGTTAGAACTGCTTGCCCTAAGACGATCTCGAGGTCTATGACCATCACTACCAGATGACATCTGTATGTAAAGTAATAATTCAATATATAAATTATTTTAGTAAATTTAATATTAGCACAATAAATAATGTACATGCTAGTTCTAATGTATGGATCTATTCCTCCTTGCTTCTTTCATTTTCATCATCCACCAATTCTTCCTCCTCAGTTGTTTCATATTCATTGCCCTCTAGTCCCTCTTACTCAAATGATTTATATTTCTTGTTTACTTGTTTGTCAATGTTTGGTATTACAAGCTCATCATTAGAGAAATCTCTTCTATTATTTGTTGAGGATGTTCTAGTGTGGTTTCCAACTCAACATTAACTTGTTAAACAAGTGCAATATCATTTTGGTACGCCATATCTAATACATTCTCAATTTCTATTCTTCCCACACACTTTGTCTTAATAATAACCCATCTTAACAATAACCCACCAATCAACCTTATCTCTATGTAATGGACATGGAGGATAATAGACTTGTTTAACATTTTGGGCAATGATAAATGAGCCATAAGTTGCGTATTGTCTGGTATGTTTAACTTTAATAATATTATGTTGTTGGTCCACCCTTGTGCCCATTTGTGATGGATCAAACCAGTTACACCGAAATAATACAATCTTTTTCTTGGTCCATCCTGAATATTTTAGTTTAACAATCTCTTGAATAACACCAAAATAATTAAATAGTATGGCCATTACCGTTGACATCACCTTGAACATACATACCACTGTTATTGGTTTTCCTGTACATAGAAACTTTTGCAGTTTGAAACTTAAAACCATTGACACAGTACTTTTGGAGTGTATCAACATGAGAATCAGGCTCGATTGTAATCTCTCTCGCAAATGGTGAATGCTCGACATTTGAGTATTCATCATAAACCTATAAATTGTGTTAAAGATAAATAATTAGGTATTAAATGAATATGTTATACTTATCGATTTAATATATTTAAAATTTCACACTTACATTACTCTTTAATTATGTTAAAATTCTTGTATATATAGCTTCATTGCCCCATATGTTTACAAACAAGCTGTTATTGATAAATACATTTTTTGTGAGTTAGTTCTCAATTTTAACTTTAACATAATTTAACACTTACTCAACATATGGATGAATTTTGGGACAATTAAGCAAAATATAGGTCGTAGCTGATTGGTATTCCATGCGAGTGATGCCTCGTCTTCCAAGCTTTTTCGATCTTTATCCACTTTAATTAAAAATAAAAAATAGGTGAAAACATAGTATCACTATCACCCTCATCATTGCGAGTTGATCTATTACTCCTACAAGGGACTTCATCCCCAAAGTAAAAGAAGTAGAAATCACCAGTTTCTCTTGCAATATGAGCTTGCACAACTGACCCTTCAATCTATCCTCTCTGCTTAATTGATCATTTGTAGCTTTTAATTTTTTTGTATATGTGTATGTAAGAATGCAAATACATTAACGAATGATTATATTATACAAAGATTTAATTACTTATGTAAGAATAATCATTACCTTTCAAATGGATACATGCATCGTGTATGAAAAAGACCACCAAGACAGGCTTCTTTCACAAGATGGATTGAAAGATGCTCCATTACATTGAAGAAACCACATGGAAAGACTTTCTCCAATTTTATAATAATAATAGGAATATGTTCCTCCATCCTGTCTAAATTAATTTCCAATAATTGACCAGAACATAAATCTTTATAAAAAAAGACTTATCTCTGTAATAGGCTTCCATATCCTTTTAGGTAAATTGCGAAAAGCAATAGGAATCAAAGTTTCCATAAATACATGACATTCAAGATTTTCATACATATCAACTTCACTTTATTCAGATCTGCCCGCTTCCCTAAATTTGAAGCATATCCTTATGGGATCCTCAAATTTTGTACTCACACACATATTTCACATTTTTCAGCCATTGTGAATGAAAAGCTAGCTTTGAGCTTTACAATTTTGCCATTTGGTGGTTCCTGCAGCCACAATTCCCTCCTCCTGCAATATAGTTGTAAGTCCAGTCTAGTTTTTGGATTGTCTTTTGTCTTCCCCGTGACATTCATTACTTTGTTGAATAAATTGTCAAAAATATTTTTTTTTTAATATGCATCACATCAAGATTGTGTCTCAAAAGATTATCCTTTCAATACGACAACTCCCAAAATATGCTTTGTTTGGTCCAGTTATGTTCAATGCCATATCTATGAAGTCTTTCATGAATGGTACAATCTGTTGCTTTAGGCAAATGAGAAACTCTCCCAAATTTTATGGCCTGTCATTGATGGAGGTGTAGGATCATTCTCAACCTTGTTTTTTCTAAATGCATGCTTCAAATCTGAACTTGTGGTCCAATGGCAAGAATTGATGATGACAATCAAACCATAAATTTTTCCTACCATGCTTTAGTGTAAAAGCCTTACTATGCTCCATGCAATAAGGACAAGAAAACTTTCCAGTAGTCATCTAACCAAACAACATATCTTATGCAGGAAAACAGTTAATAGTCCATATTAAACAAGCACGCATAACAAAATTTTGCTTAGTTGATATATCATATGTCACTACACCTTCAAATCATAGTTGTTTAAGCTCATCTATCAATGGTTGTAGATAGATATCAATTAAACTTTTTGGATTGCGGTGACTCAGAGTAACACAACTTAAAAATATGAATGTATTTGTCATGCACATATCAGGAGGAAGATTATATGGAGTAAAAAATACTAGCCAACAAGAATAAGGTGTGGGAGAATTAGAGAATGGTATGAAACCGTCTGCACACATCCCTAATCTAACATTTATAGGCTCTCTAGCAAAGTTGGGGTACACATTATAAAAATACTTCCATGCATTCCCATAAGATAGAAGAGACAAGACATCTGATGACCTTCTATATTCGTGATGCCATCTCATATGTGGGGCAGACCTCATCTATGCATATGAAGCGACCCCAAAATATGCCTCGAAAGTATCCAAAATTATAATTTCCATGTATCTCAAAATCCATCTGTGATATCAAAAATTTGACTTCACATTATTGTTCGGGGGCCCAAATTAATTGGTAAATTTATCTAATCCTGATTTACGAGCAACTGTAGTAAAATTTAAAAATTGCAAAAATGTAATTTCTAATGAGGTTTCCGTGCCCCTAGCGTGACGTGCCAAAGGCGCGCCTCAGTGTAATTTTGTGCCAGTTTTTCTTGTCCAATGTAAGGATTTTGGGTCTTGGACCTAAGCCTTCTTATACATGAAAACACCTATAATTAATCATATTTCATCCTCATATCATTCAAGACATGCCTAAATACTTTCTCAAACGCTTAGATAATATTTCATCTCCAAATTTTAAGTCCCAAACCTCATCTGGATCTTAAGGTTCTCATTCTAGATTTAAGTCTCTATCTCCAATCTTCTTCAAGGATTCTTAGTCAAGATATGTGAGTTTCTTTCATGGGTTCCTTTATGATGCCCAACCTTTGCTTTACCTAAATTTGCATGATTAGAAGTTGATTTACTCATGTGTCTTACTTATTATGAATTTCACTACACACTTTATTGGGATTTCATGACATTATGATTGTTTTAGTATGTTTTGAGCTATGAATCAAGGTTTATTATGAGATATGATGAACGATTTTGATGTATATTGCTTGAGGTGTTACCAAGTATCTACTAATAGTTTTACATTGAATTTTCTAGCATGATTACAGTCTTGAATTGCATGATTTTACACTAGCACTATACACCTGCCAAGTGTTTGATAAAATATCCGATTATGATATCTTGAGGAATTGAAGGCCCATTGCATATCTTATAAGTTGAATGACTATACGATAATGAAAGGAATGTATGTATATGATATTATCTCTGTAGTGTTGGGAATTGACCAAGCCTCACTCGGGAGGTTGTAGGACTGGGTAACATTGTTGAGGGGTTTGTACCTCGATTGCCTCTCTCAGGAGGTGGTAGGCCTATGCAACCATGTCGAGGACTTTGTACCTTGATAACCATGTTAGAGGGTTTGTACCTCATTAACCTTGTTGAGGGGTTTGTACCTCATCAACGAAATGATGGGTTCGTACCTCATTCGCCTCTCCAAGGAGGTGGTAGGTGTTGGATATTCACTATTAATGGTTTCTCCTTACACATATATTATGTTCTACATAGGCATAGTTTTACTTCAAGCATCATTCATACATGCCATATTGCTATATGCTTATTCATTTACTATGTTATGCATTTTGTTAATGGTGATTATCACTTGTTGCATTGCATCCTACATACTTAGTATATTCAAACATACTAACGCATATTCTATGCCTACATGATGTTACAATGTAGGAATCACAGTCCCACTTGATCCTCCTCCTCCACGTGGCTAGTATGATGTCTCCCTCAAAGCTAGTTGGAAAGTCCTCCACTTCGAGGACATTGACTTTGATCCTATACTATATATAAAGACTCTTTTTTCTTTTTATTATGTACTTGACTATGAGGGTGAGCCCGGTTGCTTGTCTTGGCTCCTGCAAAGTTCTATGATTAAAGTTGTTGTTGGACATGTTGTGTATAATGCTATGACCTTTGACTCTCTCTTGTCTCTTAATGTTTATGATGTGTAAGATGTTCCTTATCCCCAGTTATCCATATTTACTACTCTTATTGCATTTTATTACTTCCACGACCAAGGATGTGTAATGATATGTTAGGATGCTAGCTTAGGGTCCCTTCGGTTTTTTCATGCGTTGTGTCATGTCTAGGTCCTAGGCTTGGGTCGTAACAACATACAACCTCTTTAGTCTAGGAATAAGTGGTAAATAATGCACTATCTTAATTGGAACTATCTTTCCAGACGGACTCCTCTTATAATGAGCATCACCGCAAAACTTATAATTTCCCAATTCACTATCATTCTGTTAGTAGAACATGCAGCCATTAACACAATAATCAATTGTATGATGTGACAATAGTAATTTCGAAATAAGCCTCTTTGATTGATAGAAACTCCTGGGTATATTCAACTCAGGATTAACCAACTGGCCCAAGAGGTCAACCATTGAGTCCATAGTCACGTTAGGAATATTCCAATGTGATTTAATATTCATTAATCTAACTGCTACAGATAATTGGGAATGTGAACTCCCCTCATTTAATGGACGACTACACTCTTCTAATTCTTCATAGAAGCATCTACCTACTTCATTAGGAGCTTCATTAAAGTATTATGCAGGTTCCATCCCCCTTGTACTTCGAAAGTATCATTGATCATTTTATGAACTCTATCATGTTTAAAGGTGTCATGTTGATTCCTATCAGGTTCAAATCTAATTTGACCATGTGGTACAAGCATATTAGATTCATCGACTGGCATCATACTATAAAATACACCATTCTGTACATCTATGTCTCTGTGATCTACCCACACTAAATATATAGGCTTAAATACTTTACGATACAAATTCATAATAACTTCATCTGGGCCAACATAGTTTAGGCACCTACATCATCTACAAAGACACCTAACCAATTGATTTTTCATAAAACTATCAAGTGTCATTGCATGATCGATAAAAGTTCTAACACCATCAACAAATGTAGATTTCAGCCGACAATCATTTGCACAATACATGTCATACATCCACAAGATTATCCATCTACCAAAATCTAATTATATTTAAGTTTCAAATGGGCATATGTTGAATTTTTCTAAGTATAAAAGTACTAAAATTCAATTTATCAAGTATATAAACTCCAAGTTCTAAATTATATTCAAATGGGTATAAGTTGAATTTTTTCAAGTATAAAAAGTACTAAACTTCTAAATTATATTTGTAACACCCTATAAAATTACTAAAATGCTCCCAAAATGTAATCATACACATAATTCATCTTCCAAAGATTCGATGGAAAATTCGAGATTGAATTTGCGGCCAGCACAAAAAATTCCAATGTAAGAGCAACTGGGTCAAAAAAATAATTTTCACTAATTTTACCCAAAACAGTGTCGATCCATGCCCCTGGCGCAACGCCGAGGAGGCTTGAAGACACACTTAACTTCTTTTATTAATTTTCAATGGGAATCGAAATTTTGAAAAACTCACGAAATACACTTGTCTGCTCCTCTGGCGCGTCGCAAACAAGTTTACAAATTTTAAAAATTTCTTTTACTTTGGGAAGGGCTTTTTGGTCTTTTTCACTCTATCCTAAGCCTCATAATGTATTTTCTAAAGTCATTTTATATCATTAAAGGGTTTCTAAAACCCATTTTTCTCATAAGTTCTTACGCAAGAAAACCATAAGAGAAGAGACAAGAAAGCTTGGGGGGATTGAAAATTTGAGTTTGATTCTTGAAGAAGATTAGTACAATCTTCATCCAGGTATGTAAGCATAGCATGAGCTTATTCTCCCATGTGTCCCATAGATGGTCTTAGATAAGAGTTAAAGGTTCTTGTGTCTACATGCATGATTCTTGATTATTTTCTTGAGAAATCATATTTACTACATGTATTTTCATATGTTGATAATTATCATAAACTTGTATACTTGAATTAAATATTTTGCACGAATTATTCCATAAATTTTGCTTATTATTTTCTTAAACATTCCATGAATAAAGATACGAATCGAGTCTAGAGCTTTGATTAAGAATGTTGATAGAGATTGTTATTGTGATATGAGAATGAAGATAAGTTGATAGAACTTAATAGTCCTTTGAGTCTCCATAAATGAACCCTAATTATTTGCCTATTCAATTGTTCCCTAATGATTATTCTAATCCTTGAGCTATTGATTGAGATGTTAATTAATGAGATGATTAGAATTTTCGTGAGATTGATTGAGAGAATGTGCCTCCATGAGGCTAATTAATATAGTTTGATTGGATAGTTTGTTTTATGCACCTTGAGTCATGGGAGGAGTATCGAACACCAAAAGAGCAAGAGTTAGTCCAACTCACACTCTCCAAACTACATCACCAAGAGTAGGTAAGGATTAGGGACATCATATCATCTTATGATGAGGTGCCTCTAATTAGAAGTCCCTAAAACCAATAGAGGACTTACGATCTGCTGTCTTCATTTGGACTTGTCCATGTGATTTTGATTCGTTCTCTACCTGGTAAGTATAGAACAACTATGACAACTTTTAGTGTGATTATTGTACAATCATTGGCTCATAAGTGATTATTGTCAGATAAGAGAAACTCCTAGAAAGTTCCCAAACTGAGTAGTCTGAGTTGAGATGAGATGAGTCAAGATAAGTCCTTCTAAGATGAGTTTGATTTGATTGATGGGTTTATTTGTTTAAGGGGTCACTTGTCTACTCATTATTCATACTTTAGATAGACATTTGACATGTTGATTATTACTATCTTTGATGTTGATTATTATTTCTATATTATTTTACTTGTTTTGATTTCATTCAGCTATTTTACATACCAGTACATTTCACGTAATTATGGCCCCTTTTTGACTGCATCATTATAATATAGATACATAGGATAAATATCATCAGCAGGCACACTGTTGAGGATCTTGAGATGTTGAGCAGCTTGGTGTGCCTCCCCTACTTCAGAGGGTTCATCACCTATTTTCATCTTGATTTAGAGTAGATTTTGCTTAATCTTTATTTTGATTGAGGTAGTAATGATTTTGTCGTTGACACCACCTAATAGTGTTTGAGGCTTTATAAACAAGAGTCGAATATTGATATTGGGACTTGTGAGCTAATTTCTTTCTACTATACTTTCATTATATTATTATTTGAAATTAGTAATGAATGTCCCTATTTATTTCCATATATGAATGAATGAATGTGATGAGACCAGATGGTTCAATTGGGGACTAGCAGTAGTCTCTAAGTACTGGCCATGTCTTGGGTCCCCTCCCAGGGCATGATAGACTTGGTATCAGACCACAAAATTCAAGTGTCCTAGGGAGTTTATGAAACCATGTCTAGACAAGTCTTGTTTATAGGTGTATTGTGTAACATACTTCATAAGCAGGAGGCTATAGGACATTAGGAAAATGTACCCTTATTTCATACTCTAATTCATGCAATAGAGCTAAACTCTATAGAAAGATCTCTTCTAATTTGTGCTTTACACATTTATACAGTTGCGATCATACTTCCAAGAAGAGCTGATGAAGGAAACAACAAGATAGTGAGAGTGATAATTGATTGAGGATTGTGGTCAAAGTTATGTATCCACTAGGTATGTAATGGACTGATGAGTCGATTACCATAAGTTTGATAAAAGAGTCGTAAGTATCCCATGATTTTCATGATGAGGCATAGAGGAAGAGTTATTGTCAGAATATGGTAGAGTGTACTTAAACTAGAAGGAAGTTTATGTTGATCTGTTGTAGTATTCATACTATTGAGGGTGAAGTACAGATGTTGAATAGAGAAAAGAGTGTTTTGAATGTGATAGATCTAAATTAGGCTTATGATTTTTAAGTGAGATATCATGAGACTCATCGAGGCATGAGCTTAGTCAAATAAGGAGATATGATTAAATAGGTGAGTGGTACTGAGTTATAATGAAAGGATGCGTTGATTGAATTCTCGCTATGATATTTTATGTAACACCCCACATTTTACATGTACTAATGCTATATAAATAAATCATGTTATACTTTGGTCAAATTAGCGTCAATT
>JAOTQJ010047675.1:0-14711 GCA_025642045.1 Solanum sejunctum
TATGCGTCAATACTTGGAATGTATTAGTATGTAGGTATGCAATGCATGACATGGAAATAAATAATTAAATGATCCATACTAAGTGTTGTAATAAAAATGATACATTTATAAAGGCACTAGTAAGCCCTAATCAAGCTAACATACGAGAAGACTTTAGAAAGAACATAGTACAATGCATAGATGAACATAATCAAGAATAAGAAAATTATATAAACTTGGAATATACATATAGGTGATTGATATTAGGCATACTTATATGCCTAATTAGCTAATAATTCTCATAAATAGGGTGAATTCAGAGGACAAATTAATAGAGTCTAGGTATTTGAGTGTCATTTTCGCTTAGTTTGCTAACAGGGCCGAGTGTGCTTGTTGGTTGTATTGTTGCAGGATTTTTCTTGGATTGGAAACTTTAGGGTTAAACCCGGACCCGATGGAAGAGCACAACCCAAAATTTGGAGGATAAAAGTCAGTAAAAGTAGCGAAAATACCAAAAATTCACATGGCAGACTAGGAGTAAGGTTGTAGAAGCTGAAAAGTACAAAAAAGGAGCGAAACTCAAAAAGGTGCAAGGTCCGCATGCAAAAGTGTGCAGAATTATCCAGTCAGCAATTTAAGTAAAAATACAAAAAAAATAAGGGGTCCGCATCGTGGACCTAAGGACTCAATGCAAAAAAATCAAATTATGAGATTTTTATTAGTTCTCTATATTAGACTTTATGTTTTTACATTGGTTTGCACACAAGAACTACTATAGAGGTGGGAGAGAACTCTTTTCCATGAGGAATTTGGTTAGTTTAATCTTTAGATTTTGGTTTTTGGTGTTTTATACTTTATTCATGATGTATACCACATTCATGAGTGGCTAAGTCTCCATATTCTGAGGTTGTACCCATAGACTATGTGTAGCTCTTAACTTTTGAAATTTATGAATGGTTTTATTCAATTATTCCTATGCTATTTATATCTATACTTCAGAGTCTGCCCAACTAGGAAGTACATTTATTGTTATTCTGAATTCGAGAGATGTTGGAATAAATAGAACATAAAAGCATAGGGAGCTTGTTCAGTACTAGGAAACTAGGTTGATTCATGTAAGGGAGACCTGTGACAACTATGCTTACGCCTTGCTTTGTTTATGTATGGGAAGATAGCTTTAATATATTTTTATTGGTCTGTCTATCACCGCTTAATGATGTTGTTAGGCAGTCAATAACGATAGGCCGACAGAGGCGTACAACGCTATTCAGATAAATTAAACCCTATGAATCAATAATCAGTAAACTAGACATAGATAGATATTGTTAGGACAAGAAGGAGTCGAAAAGGTTGCAACCCTGGAATTGTATTTCTAATTGATATCTTGCGGTGAAAGTCATCTTAGTTTACTAGAAAGTTTATTTATTTTATATTTTATTGTCCCCACAACTCAAACTCTTTTTACCAAAACACCACGACTATGATAATTGAGAGAAGCGACTAGATACATTCAAATCTTTTGTGTTCGGCAACTCGACTCTTTAATTAGGGTCACTATATTATTTGTGAGACCGCGTGCATTTGCATGTGCAATGGAAGCAACACGTTTTTGGCATCATTGCTGGGGATTTGAAATGAATTGGTTGATTATAGAAGTTATCTTGTTTTGTGGTGATCACTACATTTGATCTTAGCAGTATTTTTGTGCAAGAAAGCGAGCTCTAAGCTAGAAGTTAAGATTTTTGTTTTCATCAATCAAAGAGGAGAGCAGGAGTTTCGTTTAAAACACCGCCAATTGAATTAGTTGAGCTAGAGTATCAAGAGGATAATAAGGTGGAGGTTTATCCTGTTATAGAGAACATGGCAAATAATAACCCATCCGCACCAGTGGCACCGGCTGCTAATGTACCACCAGCACCGAGTCCAGTAAGGGATGTATCAATCTCGAGAACTATAAATGTTACTAGCTATTTTGTCAAGACTAAGCCTAGTGGTCAGTGGGAGCTCAAATAGAACATGGTCCAGTTGCTACACTCTACTGGGCAATTCACCGGGCTTCCTCATGAAGATTTGTAGGTCCATCTTCAGATTTTTCTTGAGATTGCTGACACTTTTATTCCCACGAGAGTGAATCCTGACTATGTGAGGCTGACATTGTTCCTCTTTTCACAGTTAGGGGAAGCCCTAAAGTGGTAACAAATTGAGTCACCGAACTCCATAGCATCCTGTGATGATTTGGCCCAAAAGTTTCTCACCAGATTCTTCTCATCGGGCAAGATAGCTAAGTTAAGAAGTGAGATCCTGAGCTTCAAGTAGAAGGTTGGGGAGAATCTATACCGGGCGTGGGACAGGGTCAAAACTCTATTGATAAATTTCCCTTACCATTGGCAATCTAACGAGGTGTTGGTTCATACCATCATTGAAGGTCTGCAACTGAATACCAAGATTCTCCTTGATTCAGTTGTAGGGGGTCAAGTATTGGAGAAGATGTATGATGAATTTTATGCTTTTCTAAATAGAATCGCTCAAGGCAACCCATAATGGAATGGAGGATCTAGCAGATCAACAGTGCAAAAATAGGTTGGGGTCTTGGAAATTGATGCAATAACCAACTTGCAGGCCCATATGGAAGCAATGTAGAACATGATGACCATGAACTTCAATAACTTGGCGTTAGGTCTAAAACAACAAGTTCCATAGGAAACAGGTAAGCAACAAGTCCCTACTAATATGGTACAACAGCAACAACTAGGTTGGTGTGATGTATGTAGGGGAAAAGATCACACGGTGGAATCTTGCGGATCTAATCCTAATGCAGTGAACTTTGTGAGCAATGGTAAAAGAGGAGGCTATCAAGGATTTGGAAACACGATAACCCAAATTGGATAAACCACCCAAATTTCTCATGGGGTGGTAATCAGCAAAATCTTGGGTAACCACAGCAAAGACCATAGGGTAGAAATGCATATTAGAATCAGCCAGCCCAACAGCCTGTAAGACAGGCTAATTTGAACACCATGACTAATAGTGACGTGTTGAAGCAGATCTTGGCCAATCAGAATAGGCAAAAAGAGGAAATTCTAAGGAACAAGCAGGATTTATAGAACTTAGAAAAGTAGTTGGGACAGTTACCCACGTTAATACATTCTAGACCTCAAACGGGGCTTGCAGCCAACACTGATCCCAAACCAAAATAAGTGAATACAGTTAGCATAAGGAGTGGAAGGCCTTTAACAGAACTAATCCCCAAGAAGAATAGGGAGGGGAAAATTGCTACATAGGATAATGAGGCTGGCAATCCCAGCCCAACTACTGACGATGCCACCCTATTACCAAAACCTCCTCCTTTGTTCCCACAGAAGCTCAAGAAGAAGAAGGATGACTATTTTCAGAAATTCATTGGGCTGCTGAAACAGGTATAGATTAACTTATCTTTGATTGATGTTTTGCAGCGGTTCCCAAAATATGCTAAATATGTCAACATCATTGCTAACAAGGCAAACTGGGCAAAGTATGAGACTGTAGCACTGACAGAGGCCTGCAACTCCAACATTCTCAACAGATCACACTTGCCAGCCAAACTGAAAAACACAGGAAGCTTCATTGTGCAAGTAACTATTGGAAGTTGTTTAAAAATGCTAGGGGCTTGTGTGATCTTGGGGCTTGCATAAAACTCATGTCCACTTCTCTTTTTTTAAAGTTGTGGCTTGGAAAGCCAAAACTCACAACTATCATGCTACAACTAGCAGATCAATCATTAGAAAGACCAGATGGAGTAATTGAAGACGTCTTAGTCCAAATTGGATCTCTCATCTTCCACGTAGACTTTGTCATCTAAGATTTTAAGCTCGACCATGAGGTCCCATTTATACTCGGGCACCCATTCTTGGACACAGGAGAGCCATTGATCGATGTCGCAGCAGAAAGGCTCACCATGTGAGCCCATATAAGGTAGAAGTTTTTGATGTCTATAAGGCAATGAAGCTACCAGATGTGTATGAGGATCTGGCCACTATCACAGTAATAAACACTACAGTCTCTGCTAGCCAGGTCAACATTGAACATCCACTAGCCAGGGTGTTGCTGAATTAAGGGCTAGTAGACGATGCTGAGGCCCGAGAAATTGAAAGTGTGCTGAATACTCATAATGTATATTGAAAATGATAAATGAACTATTGAACATGGTGCTGGGACCACCACCCAAACCCTTAGTGAAAGTAGCTCCTCAATTGGCCCTCCCATCTCAGGTATGAGTTTCTTGGCGAAAATAATACATTATATGTAATCTTGTCTGCTTCCTTGATTGCAGCCCAGGTAGAAGCGGTTGTTGCAGTGCTGAAGAAACGAAAGAAAGCAATAGGGTGGCAGATGTTGGACATTCATAGCATCAGCCTAGCCCTATGCATGCACAAAATATTCATGGAAGAGAGTCATAAGGCAGTGGCCCAACCACAGAGGAGGTTGAATCCAATCATGAAGGAGGTAGTAAAGAAGGAGGTTATTAAGTGGCTAGATGCAGGGATCATTTTCCCCATATCAAAAAGCAAATGGATAAGCCTTGTACACTATGTTTCCAAGAAGAGGGGATGACAGTGGTCACCAATGAGAAGAACGAGTTGATCCCAACTAGAACAGTGATGAAGTGGCGAATCTGCATTCACTATAGAAAATTGAATGAAGCCACCAGGAAAGACCATTACCCTGTGCCCTTCATTGATCAGATGCTGGATAGACTGGCTGAGCAAAAGTACTATTGCTTTCTGGATTGGTACTCGAGATACAACCAAATCATTATTGCACCCGAAGACCAAGAAAAGACAACCTTTACATGCTCATATGGGACGTATGCCTACAAACGCATGCCCTTTGGGTCATACAATGCACCAGCCACATTCTAAAGGTGTATGACGGCTATCTTTCATAATATGGTAGAGAACTTTGTAGAGGTATTCATGGATTACTTCTCTGTCTTCGGTGAATCATTTGAGAGCTGCTTACAAAATTTGGACCGAGTTTTGGCAAGGTACGAGGAGACTAACCTTGTTCTTAACTAAGAGAAATGTCACTTCCTAGTTAAGGAGGGGATATTTTTGGGCCACAAGTATCCAACAGAGGATTGGAAGTAGATAGAGCGAAGATAGAGGTAATCGATAAGCTACCACCACTTATTTCGATCAAAGGAGTTCAGAGCTTTTTGGGATATACGAGCTTCCACTGTAGGTTTATTAAAGACTTCTTAAAGATTGTGAAGCTGCTACATGCCTTTTTATAGAAAGACGTATCATTTCACTTTGATGACTCTTGTTTTGAGGCACTCGAGATGCTGAAAAAGAAGTTGGTGAAGGATCCAATCTTGGTGGCACCTGAATGGGGTCTCCTATTCGAGCTAATGTGTGCCGCCAATGACACAGCAATGGGAGCAGTACTAGGGAGCACAGAGACAAGGTTTCCGCTCCATATACTATGCCAGCAAGACCTTAGATGTAACACAAACAACTATACTATTACTGAGAAGGAAATGTTGGCATTGGTGTATGTTTGATAAGTTTAGAGCCTATTTGGTAGAGACCCAAGTGGCGGTGTTCATAGACCATGCGACAGTGAAGTATTTGTTCAATTAAAAGGATGCCAAGTCACGCCTGATCAGATGGATCCTTTTACTCCAAAAGTTTAATATCAAGCTCAGGGATTATAAGGGGAGCGAGAACTAGGTTGCGGATCATCTATCTCGTCTAAAGCCTAATGCTCACATAGGTGAGCAACTACAAATCAGAGAAGAGTTTCCCTATGAGCAGATACTAGCTATTGAGGTGGAGAAACTACCATGGTACACGATTATTGTAAATTACTTGGTAAGTGGTGTTCCCACCTGATGCAACACACCAGTAGAAGAAGAGGTTGGCACACGATGCGAATGCGTATATTTGGGATGAGTCATACCTATTCAAACAAGGAGCTAACTACATAGTAAGGAGGTGTGTTCAAGAGGTAGAGATGAAGCATATTCTGGAGAGATGTCATGCCTCTACATATGGGGGCTATCATGGGGTGACCAGACAGCGCATAAGGTACTACAATCTGGTTTCTTCTGGCCTACCTTGTCTAAAGAATCTATCTAATTCTATAAGGACTGTGATGCTTGCCAGAAGGCAGGTGCGATATCTTGGGGACATGAAATGCCCTTAAATAATATTTTGAAAGTGGAGATTTTTTATATTTGGGGCATTGATTTCATAGGGCCATTCTCGCCATCATTCTGTTGCCATTTTATTCTTGTAGATCTGGATTATGTCTCCAAATGGGTAGAAGCAGCAGCCCTTCCAACCAATGATGCTAAGGTGGTAAACAGGTTCCTTCTAAAGAACATTTTCACACGGTTTGGTACTCCAAGGGCCATTATCAGTGATGGTGTACCCACTTTCTCAACCAGACTGTGAAGAACTTGCTGACAAAATATGGGATAAGGCACAAGATGGCCACAACATACCACCCACAAACGAACGAGCAGGTTTTTAGGTATCTAATTAGGAGGTGAAGCAGATATTGCAAAAGACCATGAATGTCACTCGAAAAGATTGGGCAGAAAAACTGGATGAAGTATAGTGGGCGTATCAGACTGCATACAAGACCCTAATCGGAATCTTTCCCTATAGGCTAGTGTATGGTAAAGCCTGTCATTTGCCCTTGGAGATCGAGCATCAAGCATATTGGGCAATAAAAAAGCTAAATCTTGACCCTGACCTCGCTGGGAGGAAGAGACTTGAGCAATTGGAGGAGTTAGATAAATTCCAGCTCCAATCTTAAGAGACATTAAACTCTACAAGAAGTAGATAAAGAAGTGGCATGATCGGCACATAATCAAGAGGAGCTTTGAGCAGGGCCAATAGGTATTGTTGTTTAACTCACATTTAAAATTATTTCCAGGTAAACTGAGGTCCAAATGGAGTAGACCATATGTGGTGGTAGTGACCACACCCCATGGTGCAGTGGAGTTGAAGGATTTGACCACGAACCAAATATTTTTGGTGAATGGTCAATGTGTCAAGCACTATTATGGTATGGACGCAAAGCAAATAGTGGAGGTCATTGAGTTGGCCAAAGATGATTTAGCATAAAATGCGTTGTGCCGCGATATTAAATTAGGCGCTACACGGGAGGCAACCCATGGTGAGGTAATGTAGTTGTGTTATTTTCCTTTGTTTTACAAAAAAAAAACAAGTCCAGTAAAAAAAGTGTGAAAAGTTTGCTCAAGTACAAGTTTGCGTCGCGAATCCTGCGCAATCTTTTGTGCAAATTTTTCCATCCTCGATTCCCTATGGTCCATTAGGAATCCTTTTGTTTTCTTGGTGTAATACATTGTTTTGAGCGTCTTGAAGCATGTCCAGGTGTTCAGGGACTTTTTCGGGGACCGAAGCTAAAAATTAGAGGTTGATTGTAGCTCTAAATAGTGAGCATACGCGATGGTTCCGCGATGCAGACCTATCACGGATGCCCACTGTTCCTGCGTCCAGGTACAAATGTGTCTAAGTATATGTTTGTGTTCACTTTGCATTGCGGAGGGATCGCGAATGCTTATTGTTTCTATATGCAGGTAAATTTCTCTCTAAATGTCTGTCCGTGTTACCTCTGCATTGCGTAGCAAACGCGGGGGCTTACTATTTCTGCATTCACGAAATGATTATTATAAGTGTTGCTTCGCGATGCGGAGCCAACATAGATATATGTTAAAATCACCAAATGCAGACGTGGTCCCTACCCTTTTATTTCCCCTAAACCGTTTGATTTTTCTTATTTATTCCCCTTTTTAACAATTAAACCCAACCTCAAACCCCTATTTTTCCTCCATTATTCATCCTTCTCGTCTTCTCTTTCCCTCTTCCCCCATATTTTCAAACTCTATCACATCGTGCATCATGTGGGTCATCCCACCACTGCCCAAACACCACTCTCCTCTCTAGGTATGATCTCTTTGCTTTATTTTTACGTCATTTCAAGATGTCAAGTTGGAAATCCTTCATGCTTCATGGATAAATGTGAAGTAGGTTTCTTGATTTTTGTCTAATTTTGCATGTGGGGGTGACTTAGTGGTGGATGATTGGTATCTATGCGTGGATGTTATGTATGATTGGTGAGGGTGAAACCCTAGGTCAAATTTGCACCCAAAATTGGGAAAAAGTTGGGGGGCTATGAGTTATACCCCATGCTCTGTGTTTCAATGGTTGTTTGCATGTTGGCTTGTGCAAGTATTTAAGTGTGGGGCTGAATTCGTGGTTGTTCATTAGGGATTGCTCTTTTGATTATCAACACGGCATTTGTTTTACTAGTTGTTGTGAGGGGTTTTTGGGGGTTCTTCACCACACTACTTGACTGATAGAATTGTGGACTCATGATAAAGTTGAAGTGTGGGGTTGAGCCCTTATGTTGTACTATGGGGATAATGTTCTGTGATTAGGGGTTTAAGTTGTTTGACATTGAGATGAATGTGAAGTCATACATGTACCTATCGAAGGGGATATAGGGGCATGGATTCATGACATGATATAATATGTAGGACGTGGGGAAGTCTGAGTACCCTCGCCATACGAGTATGAGTTTAAGTGTGGGGTCATGGGTTTTGATTTAAGTACTGACTTTGAACTTTTGTTTTGCAGGTAATATGTCTTCAAATGCACGATCTGGCATCCCACGAGATGTCCCAGAGGTGCCCAAGGACACTAGGAGGGGTCAGCAGTCTCAATACGGGGCTAAGGCTATGAACAGAGAGGGAAGGCGGTGGTATTAGTCTTATGAGGAGACAAAGTACTACCCCGATATCCCTATTGATGTAGATTCCCTTCGAGATGAGTAACCCCAAATCCTGAACCACTGCAATCAATTAAGTTTGGGGATTTTGTTCCGACTACCTATGCTAGTCAATCTGAGCATGGTCAAGGAATTCTATGCCAATATGAGCAAAGAGTCGAGGTCTCAATCAGTGATTGTTCAAGGATTGGAGGTCAACTTCTCACTGCTGGTGATCAATCAGATCTTAGGCACCCCCAAAAATGTCCCCACTTTAGTTTTTTAGGAGTTATACAATCGCCCTCCCTATCAAGACATCAGGCACACTATTATAGGGCAGAGGTCCACGGCTAAGTAGGTCAGACATGTAGAGTAGGGCTATCACCTTTCGGTCCCATTCACTCACATATCTAAGGAAGTTCGGGGCATGGTCAAGATAGTGACACACTCTTTCTTTCCAGGCAACACTTCATGAATGTAACGAGAATTAGAGTGTGACTCACTTATGCATTCATGAGGTCTATGCAACTGAATTATAGAGCAATATTTCAGCTAGAGATGAGTAAGTCCAAGACCCATAAGGGTCGTAGGTATTCTTTTGAGGGCCTTAT
The DNA here is from genome assembly GCA_025642045.1 of Solanum sejunctum. Lineage (NCBI taxonomy): Eukaryota > Viridiplantae > Streptophyta > Magnoliopsida > Solanales > Solanaceae > Solanum > Solanum sejunctum. The sequence continues at coordinate 9,372 of JAOTQJ010047675.1, forward strand.
AACTGCTTTGTGTCACGATGTAGGGTTCCTTATGTAGGAGGTCGACTACTGCTCAGTCATCCAGGCTCCCTCTATATTGCCACTCACATTAAGAGGCCTAACGTGACCTTGGGCCCAGTCTTGACTTCTGCAGAGAGGGCTTACCGAGGTGAGTTAATTGTGGGCTGTATGTATGGCCTAGAGATATTACGACACTGAACTGGCGGTCTACCGTCCATTAGGTAAGAGCTATAGGAGGTTGAGGTTGAATACTTTCTCAATGACCATGCTAAAGTCGTGCTTCATATTAGACCTTGGTTCGTTGAGCCAGTGGAGAATGACATTCCCACGAACCCAGGGGAGATGTATGAGGATGCGGATGATGATGAGGCTGGAGAGGATAACATAGTTGAAAGCCGCCAGTGTATGTAGGGGGTGAGCCCATCTTACAAGGCCTTGGTGATGCTTGAGCACCACAATACCCAACTTGTAGGTTATGTATGGTTATCACTGAGGGCAGTGTTAAGTTTAAGTGTGGAGTGGAAATTCCTTTGTTTTGTGATATTGCTTCTGTTATTCTATTAATGGCGTGTATTAAGACCTTTTTATTTCTACTTTATGTTTATGTCTGGACATCTTAATATGGGGTTGAACATCTCTTATTTTTGTTGGGTCTATAAATAATGAGTATGTACTACTTTAATGCATGGATGCTCTTGTGTTAATATGTTATGAATGTACTTAGTTGTTGGTAGTTGTGTGTTGATTGATATTAGTTGTGTTAGTCATAGTTGAATGACAAGGGCCCTATGATGGATGGATTACGATCGTCCTAAAGGTATTCATCAAATTGAGTTCTTATAGAGTGTGGTAGTGTGCAAACGAGCATCGAGAGTGACCTTTCAACATAATGAAGGATGGTTATTTGAGCCTTGAGAATCACTATTATATGCATATCTAATTAAATGAATTCACATGAATATCACAATAGGAACTCTAGTACAAGCCTTGTGATGAAAATATGCCGAGAGTGAGCGAGCTAATTGTAAGTCTCAATTATAATAGGTTCGAGAACTTGCCCGATATGTAGAGTAGACTTGGGAGTAATCGGAACTAGAGGAGAGGATCTAGGAATTTCTTTGATAGATGAATATAACCCTAGTTAGCCCTTGTTGAGCCTTATCCAATTCTTTGGCTAACGACAATTCAAGCCAATCCCTTTTTCTTGATGAAGTATCCATTTTTTATCCTAATTCCCTAGTTCTTGAGCACGATGAATAAGAAAAGAGGGAACTTGGGTGGACACGAAAGCAAAATAATAGTAGAGTGTCAAAACAAGAGGAAATAAATAAGTTTAGTTAGAAAAGTGTCAACCAAAACAATATGGGTCCGCGTTTCCTCTGCATCGTGGAGCAATCACGAATGCACACTATTTTGGGGCCAAATCATCCCAGTTATCATGTGCTGGTCTGCGATGCAGAGGCATCACGGAAGTACACTAAATAAAATATATTTTATTTTCTTTCCCTTTGCTTAGTCATTGTTTGTTTAAGGTGTCCACGTGTTTATAAGGGGTTTATTTTGTGGTCAGATTAAATAGGTAGGAGTACTTATAGCTTTAATTCAAGAAGGGTAACAAAGGGTTGCATGTCAAGGAGGAATGAGAAGAGGTGAAGTGTGTGCTCCAAGCGCATGGGGATTGAACCATGTCAGCCATATCCATAAATGTATTCCACCTACTCACAGCCTATATTACAGCCAGATAAAGATCTACATAATCCTCTAAGGAAAATACCAACTAGGTCTCTATTTATATTAAAGTCAAGCTTATGGAATTTTTAAGCAATTTGAGACATATTTTTGGAGAGTAAGAGTTGTTTGTGTACCCAATATTGATCTATTGACTAGATTCGTAGTGGTGTGCATGGATAATTCTTCTTGTTGAGGGCACATAATCATTCAGGTTTAGGAACTGGATGAACTGTTAAAGATTTTGGATGAGTTCGCATGTATACATGAGTGCATGAAGCAATTGGTTTCTGCCCAGGGCACCTAAAGTTGTTCACTATGGTTCATAGACTTCAATTGAATGATATTTGTTGTACATACTACTGTTGGGAGTTTTATGCATGTGTAGTGGTTTGCCCAAAGACAGACAAAACTCTAAGTATGGGGTGGTGATGTTAGGCATGTTTATACGCCTAATTAGCCAATAATGCCCATAAGTAGAGTGAATTCGGAGGAAAAATTGATAAAGTCTAGGTGTCTGAGTGTCCTTTTCGCTTAGTTTGCTAACATAGGGTCGATTGCGCCTGTTGGTTGTGTTGTTGCGGGATTTCTCTTTGATTAGAAAATTCAGAGTTAAACCTGGACCTGATAGAAGAGCACAACACTGAACTCAGAGGATAAAAGTCCGTAGAAGCAGCCAAAAGACTAAAAGTCTTTGTGACAGACCTAGGAGCAAGGTTGCAGAAGCTGAAAAGTACAAAAAAGGTACAAAACTCAAGAAGATGCAAGGTACGCATCACAAACCCGTACAAACGTGTGCAAAATTGTCTAGTCAATAATTTAAGCAAAAATACAAAAAAACAAGGGGTCTGCATCATGCATCTGAGGACCTGATGCAGAAAAGTCGAATTACATGATTTTTATTAGTTCTCTATCTTAGACTTTAGGTTTTTACATAGGCTTTCACGTAAGAACTACTGTAGAGGCGATGGAGAACTTTTTTCCATGAAGAATTTGGTTAGTTTAATCTTTAGTTTTTGGTTTTTGATGTTTTCCACTTCATTCATGATGTATTCCACATCCATGAGTGGCTAAGTCTCCATATTCTGGGGTTGTAGCCATAGACTATGTGTAGTTCTTAACTTTTGACACCTATGAATGGTTTCTTTTGATTATTTATATGTTATTTATATCTATACTTAAGAGTATGGCCAACTAGAGAGTACATTTTTTGTTCATTCTGGATCCAAGAGATGTTGGAATGAATAGAACACAATAGCATAGGGAGCTTGTTCAATACTAGGAAACTAGGTTGATTTATATAAGCGAGACCTATGACAACTACCCTTACACCTTGCTTGATTCATGTACGGGAAGATAGCTTTAATTCTATTTATTTTCACTCAATAATGTAGTTAGGCAGTCAATAATGGTAGACCGACAGAGAAGTTCAACCCCATTTAGGTAAACTAAACCCAATGAATCAATAATCAAGAAACCAGACATAGATAAATATTGTTAGAACGAGATGGAGTCAAAAAGATTATAACACTGGAATTGCATCTCTAATTGATATCTTGCATGAAAGTCATCTTAGTTTACTGGAAGGTTATTTCTTTTACAATTTATTGTCCCTACAGCTAAAACTCTTTTTACCAAAATACGACGACTGTGATAATTGAGAGAAGTGACTAGATACATTTAAATCCTTTGGGTTTGACTACCCAGCTCTTTAATTAAGGTCATTATATTACTTGTGAGACCGCGTGCACTTGTGCGTGCTAGAGAAGCAACAGTGATCATTTAGACATTTTACTCTCACCATAGAACATGGAATAATGCATATGAGAAATAAAGAAGTTACCTTTACTTGAATGCATAATAGTTCATATAAACTTAAATTAGTGATAAATACACGATGTCATACATAAATAAAGTATTGATATTCTTGGGTGAACAATACATCACTTTACATAAAAGACTATTTTATTATGCAAGGAACATTGGTAATCATAATGGAGACCACCTTACACAAGTGTAGACATCATCAAGTACCTTTAGGGGAAAGTACCATTTGAATTTGTGAAACAATGAATCATAGGAACTTTAAATCACCTTTGGACATGACATAAAGAAACCATATTAATTTATCATAAGGGAAAATATTGGGAACATGATGAGAACTTGAACATAGGTGTAAAATCATTTGAGTTCGTAAAATAATGAGTTATATGAATTTGATACACCATCAATAGTAGTAAGCATATTTGAACATAATAAGAAGGGACCATCATAAATCATCATAAGAGAATATCTTGGGGACATGAGGGGAACATGAGCATATATAAGAAAATCGTAGATTAAGAATGACATATACTATAAAGCTTTAGAGAGTTCATAAAGGATATTGAGTAAGACATAACTGACATAAACCATGTGAGCTAATCCATGGAGTCCCGATGTTTCCCCTACACCAAAAGAAAGAGGGAAGTCACTTGATAAGATGAACTTCCTAGTGCCTAAGTGGATCCACTAAGCCTCATGTGAACCGGACACTTGCCTCTAGTTCTTGGACTTGGGTTCTCGCCTCAAGTCCTCATATTTAGGGTACCCGGCTCTTAGGGATTGGGTAATCGCCTCCCTTTACCTATAGTGACATGTAGTTTTAGGACTTGGGTAATCATCTCTAGTCCACTCTATGCTAGGTAGTCTCTCACAAGAGTAGAAGATTATAAATCATAGAATCACATCATAAAATCATTTCAAGTCATATGGGTCAGAGTTAGAGTCATAAGATAGCTCTTTAATCATTTCTTAGATGGGATATCCTTTACCAAAATACATTCATTAATTAAATAGATGGGAGATTCTCTACCATCAACATTTATTCATTAAATAGATGGGAGATCTTCTACCATCAACATTCATTCATAGAAATTTTTTTATAAGTCAATAATAAACATAGAATATCTCATAAGCCTTCTGTTAGGACCCGTAATGTAATTTAAACCCCGAACGTCCTTAATTGGTTCGATTTAATAAAGTTTGGGACTGAATACAATATTTCTTCTAAGTTGGGTCCTTAAGGATAAAATTGATATGGGGTCAAGATGTGTGATCTTTTGATTAGCACAAGTGGAACAAGTGTGCCTATAAATACATGTATATCTCTTGTACAAGATAGTTCATTTGACACTTAGAAAAATTAGCAAAATTTTTGGACAAGAAAACACCCTCTCGGGTTTGCTACAGTAGCTTCCAAGAAATTCGATTTTTTCGTGTTTTCAATTATTTGATGCTTCAAGCTCGATATATTGAAGCCCCTAAGTAGCGTAGTGGCGTTGGTTCGTCAAGAAAACGCGTAGTTTGCCGGTTACGAAAGATTGGGTTGTAGTAAAGGATTTCAAGGTATATTAATTTTTGTCTTTGTTTATGTTAATTAAAGGTTATAAAGGTGTTAGAAAGGTTTTAAAATGAACGTAAAAAATGAAAATCAAATTGGTTGTTAACAGAATTACGATTTCGAACTTGTGATCGTATTGGGAATGGAATTTGAATATGGTTGTATATTGAATTGTTGTCATGTATTTGTGTTTATTTGGCATGGAAATAGTCTTTATGGGGTAAAAGAAG
>JAOTQJ010047697.1:0-14710 GCA_025642045.1 Solanum sejunctum
AATAGATATAGATTGGTTCTCCCGAGCCTTATCGGCAAGGGTGCTAGTCCGCCCTAACGGCAACTTGGGGCGTGACACCATCTCAACTCATATTATCTCATCTCGACTCGGAGTACTCCGTTTGGAAACTTTGTGGGAGTTTCTCTTATCCGATAACAATCAGTTATGAGCTAGTGATTGTACAACAATCATATTGATATTGTCACAACTATTTTTTACTTGCTAGGTAAAGAAAAAATCCAAACCATAATGGACAAGTCCAAATGGAGACAACAATCTATAAGTCCTCTATTGCTTTTAGGGTCTTCTAATAGGATGAAACCTCAACATAATATGATGTGATGGTCCTAATCCTCACCTACATTTGGCTACATAGTTTGACGAGTGTGAGTTGGATCAACTCTTACTCTTTTGGTGATCGATACTACTCCGAAGACTCAATGCTCATAAGATAATCCATCCTACCAAATCATCTCAATCAACTTATCTCAAATCAACTGCATAGAGGCACTGATCATTCAATCAGTCTCATAGAGATTCTCATCATCTTAACAATTAACATCTCAATCAATATCTCAAGGCTTAGAACAATCATTATGGAACAATTAAATAGACCAATCATTAAAGTTCATTTTATGGAGACACATGGGACTATTAAACTCTATCAACTCATCATCCCATCATACTCACATCACAATCACAATCGACATTCTCAAAATCAATGCTCTAGACTCAATCTTGAGGTTTATTCATTCATGCTTTTAGAATTATCATGTAGGATTATGCAATATCTCACGAAAAGTAATCAACTCAAGAAATTAAGTTTATGATGATCATCAACATATGAAAATACATGTAAGTAATATAATTTTCAAGAAACTATTCAAGAATAGTATTTGTAGACTCATTAGACTTTCAACTCTTCTATGACCATATATGGGGCACATGAGAGAACAATCTCATGCTTTTAATTTTGACTTAAATACCTAGAATGAAGCTATCAACAATCATCTTTAAGAATCTCCTTCAAATTCTTCAATCTTATGCTTCTATCTTGTCTTCTCTCAAGCACTAATCTTTCAAATACTTAGAAAAGGACTTGGAATGGGGTTTAAGACCCTATTTATGCATCAAAATGACCTAATTTGATTGTGTTCTAAGTTTCAAAGGGGTCAAAAAAATTTTGAATGCCCTTCATAAATTTTTAGAAAAATTTACACTACGGGAAAGTGGGTCAATGAAGCGGGCCCATCACATCCCTGTGTATTTTTTCTAAAAAATTTTCAAATGGGTTTTCCAATCTCTATCGAAAAAACTTAAAAATATTAAGTGTAGGTTTGATATAGAGGCGCGATGCGCCTCTATCGTGCATTGTCACTGGAACTCATTTCGGATTGAAAAATAATTCTTTGATCTGATTGCTCTAAAAATTGACCAAGACTATTTACTCACTCAATATTTCATGCTAATCGAAAATTCCATCTCGAATCTCAAAATGGAGTATGGAAAGATACATTAGTGCACACTTCTATTCTAGGGATATTTCGATAGCTTTATCGGGTGTTACAACCTAACGCCTTTCCTTGGAGGTAACTTGAGCCCTTATGCCTTCTCTAGTGAATTTGACCCTTAGATTAGTTCAGAGGTTAGAATGATGTCCTACTACCCTGTGAGAAAAGATGCCTCCAAAATAAAGTTACCCATAAAGAGAAGAAATGATGGATATGATATGTTTTGTGTGAAAATCCTATCCAAAATGGGAGACACGTCACGAAGGTTGCTTCATACGAAACGTGAGACCCATAAGGTGAAGCATGGTTTACTCTTTGACAAGTAGACCACCTCTTTATTGACAGGGGTTAATCATTGAGATTTCAAGTAGTACCTCACTTGGTCTTACATATGTTGATTCAGGTTACATCCCCACTATAATATAAGCATCATTTGTACTTCATGCATCATGAACTTCATAACATCTTGCTATATCACATTTTTTGCTATATATCTCTTTCTATATTATGTGCCATTGCAATCTAACATTGTATGCAGATTTTGGTAAGTTACATTCATTGCACCCTACATATTTAGTACATTCAGTGTACTAACGCATACTTTTGCCCACATAATCTCACCATGTAGGGATCGGAGATTTCTTTCATCCACCATTTGATGACTAGATCAGATTTTGAGACATTTGTTGTGGTATGTCTTATCTTCCAAGAACAAGCCACCATTCCTCTATCTTAAGTTGCTTTTGTTTATATTATCTATACTTTAAGGGTGAGCCCAGAACATATCTTGGCCCCCATACTATCTTATGACTAGAGTAATTATTGGACATCTTATAGACTCTCATTGGATTTATGTGTTATGTATTGTATTTGAACTTTATGATCATGGTTATCTTTTGGTTATGGCTATCATCGATTTGTTATGGAAATTATGATATGTATATGTATGTTTGATGTGGAAATGTGAAAGATCCTAAGTCCCGAACTGTCCCCATAGTGTGAGTCATACTTACCCGCCCCTTAGTCATCATGCGTTATATGTTATATGAATTCATGCTAATCCCTTACACTAAGATATCCCCATAGCGTAAGTCCTCTTTCCCATCCTTTAGAACTATGTGTTTAATTTTGAATGCGCTTCCAAACTGATGATGTAAATTTTGGTACTTTAAGGCTTGTTTAGGGACTCTCATTTTCCTATTCACCATGTCACTCCTAGACCCTAGGTTTGGGTCATGACAGAGATGATATCAGAGAACTATGTTTATGAAAAGTACTTGGAGTCCAACATATCACATCAAGTAGAGTCTTGTTCATTGTTCTGAAGCACGCCACATCTATGGGTAGGAGGCTACAAGTCATTTTAGGAAATGTTTCACTTTTTCATGATTCATATCATGCTATGGAATGTGTTTGAAGATTTCCTATCTCTATCCCTCCCTATCGAGTAGGAAGAGTTACTATAGGCTCATAACGCCATCTAGACAAAAGAAATGTTGTAACTAATCTTATAGATAAAGTCAAAAGGGAGTTGGTGAAAGATGTGCATTGTTTGACAAGCTTGGTCCTTTGGGTATTTGGGAGTTTTCTTGGGTTGGCTGATTATGATGGAAGGTTTATGGAAGGTTTCTTATCTATTTCATCTCCATTGACTAAGTTAACTCAAAAGAAATCCAAGTTCATATAGTTAAATGAGAGTGAGAAGGGTTTTCAGACTTTGAAAGATTTGGTTACATCAGCTCTTGTTTTGACTTTACCGAATGGCTTAGATAGGTTGGTGGTGTATTGGGATACTTCTCAAATTCGGTCAGGTTGTGTACTTATGTGACATGGTAAGGTGGTAGCTTATGCGTCAAGGCAATTAGAGGTGTATGAGCAAAATTACTCGACTCATGATCTTGAGTTATCGAGGGTAGTATTGGCTTTGAAAATTTGGAGATGTTATTTGTTTGGGGGGCATGTTGATGTCTTGTCGACCACAAGAGTTTGCAATATGTGTCCACTCAAAGGGATCTTAACTTGAGGCAAATAAGATGATTGGAACTCCTTAAGGACTACGACATAGGTGTACAATATCATCTCGGCAAGGTAAATATGGTAGTCGACGCTCTTAGTAGATTGTCTATGGGAAGTGTAGCTCATATTGGGGAATGGAAGGGGGAGTTGGCTAAAGTTGTTCACTGTTTGGATAGATTGGGTGTTAGGTTAGTGGACTCTAATGATGATTGTGTCTATATTCACAATGGGGTCGAATCTTTTATGGTTATTGATGTTAAGGCTAAGCATCACTTTAGACCCATCATTTATGGTGTTGAAGAGGATGGTTGCCAAAAATAAGATAGAGGTTATCTCCCAAGAGGGAGATGGTGTAACTTAGTACCAAGATCAATTATATGTTTTTGACATTGATGGTCTTAAAGATATGATCATGAGTAAAGCCCATAACTCTCATTATTCTATTCACCTAAGATCTACTAAGAGGTACTATATTTTGGGAGAAGTGTATTGGTCATATGGTTTGAAAAAGGATATAGCCAAGTTAGTATCTGAATTCCTTAATTGTCAACAAACAAAGGTAGAATACCAAGGACCCAGTGGTCTGACTCAAGATATTAAAATTTCTACTTGAACGTGGGAAAAGGCGAACATGGACTTTGTGATTGGTTTGGCTCGGACCCAAAATCAATTTGATTCAATTTGGAGTATTGTTGACCAGATAACTAAGTCGGCTCACTTTCTATCGGTTGAGACTACTCTAAATGTTGGGAATAATGTCAAGTTATGTAATTTGGAGTTGGTTGACTGGATCATATGCCTACTTGTATTATGTTGGATTATGATACCCGACTTACTTTTCACTTTTGGAAATCATATCAAAAAGGGGCTTAGCACTAGGGTAAAATTAAGCATCGTTTTTCACCTTCGATCCATTAGGCAAGCCAAAAGCACAATTCAAACTTTGAAGGACATGAGGAGGTCTTATATGTCAGAATTCAAGGTTAATTGGAGTGATCATCTACCACCTATTGAGTTAGCTTACAACAATAGCTTTCATGCTAGCATTGGTGTGGCACCATTTGGGGCTTTGTGTGGTAGAAGGTGTAGGGCTATGGTGGGATGGTTTGAGTTAGATGAGAAGACTTCTATAGGCCGGGATTTAGTGTTGGAGGCTATGGAAAGAGTGGAATTAGTTAGGGAAAAGTTGTAGATGGTTTGAAGTCATACCAAGGTTTTTTTTTGGATGTTCGAAAAAGGGAACATGGGCCTTTTATTGGTAATTGGATATATGTGAAGGCCTCACCTAGGAAGGGTGTGATACGTTTTGGAAAGGAGGGCAAGTTAAGTTCTTGGTATGTAGGTTCTTATGAGGTCATTTGACTGGATTAGGAATGTGACTCATAGGTTCGAATTACCTTCGAATTTGATCTCTATTCATCGGTTCTTCATGTATCTATGTTGAGAAAATTGGTGGGTGATTATAGTACTGTTGTGCCTTTGGAAGGGTAGAGTTGGAGGAGAACTTATCTTATGAGAAAATTTCAATGGAAATTTTTTATAGGAAAGTGAAGCAGCTTTGTTACAAGGACGCGGCTTTGGTTAGGTGCATTGGAGAAATCAACATGTGGAAAGTGCTATATGGGAAGTGGGATCAAGTCTGATGTGACGATACCTCTATCCTTTCTAATGTACTCAAGCCTATGATATTAAGTTTATCTTATTCTTAATAGTCCTAATTTTTCACTCTTGAGTCTTATAACATGACATGCATATATGTGCACGAAAATGATTTATTTTCATGATGTTTTAAATTATTTGAATACGTTTTGATATGAGTTTTAATGGCTTAATGATTTTCAAATGATGAATTATGCATTGTACCTTGTGTTTGGGAGTTCCATGTTCTAAGTCAAGCCTTTCAAGTCTTGTTCCACCACATTCAAGGACAATGTTCCCAAGGGGGAGATCATGTAAGGAACCAAATTTTTGTATGACTTCATCGGAGGTTGAGAATTTCATTTTGGACAAAATTTGGATCAAGTGTCATCTCAAGGGAGACCACACAGTCAGTATGAGGTCACACGAGTCGTGCGTTCTCCAGTGGCATAACACTTGGCCTTAATTTTGAGAGTGTAGCCTTAGAGTGGAGTTTCGGTCTAAGGCACATCACACTTGGACCCCACATGGACCGTGTGACACTTCAAGGACTGCGTGGAGGGTCATGTAATGGCCTTGATCTTGGAACACCAATGCATAAAGCAAAGTAGTGGTACACGACCACCTTCATAGGCCATGTGAAGGTTCACAGATCGTTTACCTATCCATATAACTCCAGAATGGAAGATTTTTCTAAGTATGGACCACTTATCGTAACCACGTCATGAAGATTTTTCCAAGTATAGGGGTATGGCCCGTGTCACAAATCATGTGACATCACATGGGCTATGTAGCCCCAAGTATAGCTAACTTCATGAAATTTTCTAAGTATGGGATCTCCAAGATCAAGTTAGTTTCATTTTCAAGACTTCAATTCAATCTTATTTATGTTATTTAAGGCTATCAAGGGTCTCCTACATCAAGCCAAGTTCAAAGTAGTTCCATTGGCTAAGCTTCTCACAAGTACCGATAAAAGGTTCATCTTTAAATGGTCATGTCTCCTAGGAAAAAAACGGAATTGGGTGGACCACTACCTATCAAATGAAAGCTCATTGAATTAGCTTTCCAACTCACTTGGTTTCACCTCATTTAGAGTTCAAATGAAGAAGTTATGTCCGTTTTTGTACAACTTGTCTGTGTAGGGTATATACGAGTTTTCCTTTTTAATTCCATTTCATTAATGACATTTCTGTAAATTCAGTTATTTCTATTGGTCTTTTGGAATCTCCTATGCTATATAATTACCTTTTAAAGACCTAAAACCCTATTCACGTTATTCATATTCAGTCTCCCTCATTCAAAAGACTCTCTTAAATCCTCTCAAGAGTTCTTGAAGATTTTTAACTTGGGAATCAAGACAAACTCAATTCTTCTTCAAATATTTGTGGGCTTTCGTCATCCTGATGAAGGAATGTGAGTTATGATCCTTGGTTACTTCCAATCAAGGAGACCCAAACTATTTTCAAGAAATCTACATGAATTTTACTTATTTTAATTTGGGAATTTTACATATTATGATTCCTTAAATTTCAATAATAAATGGGTTATGTTTACCTATTGGTTTTAAGATGATTTAAGCTTTGATATATAGGATTTCATTATTTTTATGAATCTATAATTGTGCATAGTCCCTTTAAGGCTTTAATCTAAGCATGGGTGATTTATATTATAGTTTAAATATTGATTTAGCTATGGTTTTACTTTAATTCTATATTATATTATTAATTTTAGATTGAATCTCAATTACCCATTTTATTCCCACATTTTTCATGACATATGCATTTCATGAGCATGGATTTATGGAAATTATGAAGTAGGTTAAGCGCAATTAGGATTTATGATATGATTTTGATAAAGTATTGGTTATGACAAGAATGTGATCACATTTATGTATATTATTATGGCTCCTTAAGCATTTTGGGTGCTTGTACCATTTTGTATATGAATGTGGTGTTCCTATGCATGAGTATTATGACTATGAAATTATGGTTTTGGCATTTGAGATTAAGTATGAATTATTACAAATGGTGTTTGGCTTTTAAGCCCAATTGTGCATTGAAATGTTTTTGGTAAAACTTGTATCTCTTTGAAAGCATGTATAACTATGTATATTATAAGTATTCTTGTGGGATGATGACTGAGCACCAATGGAAGGAGGGTTATCTCTCTTTTCTCGAAATGTGTTCCTAGCATAGGTTCCTTTCTGAAATAGGAGGCCGGTAAGAAAAGATGCCTCCAAAATGGGATTGCCCATAAGGAGAAGAAATGATATGATATGATATGTTTTATGTGAAAATCCTATCTGAAATGGGAGACCCATAAGAAAGGTTGCTTCATACGAAATGAGACCCGTAAGGTGAAGTATGGTTTACCCTTGGCAAGTAGACCACCTCTTTACCAATAAGGGATAACGATCAAGATTCCAAGTAGTAGCTCGCTTGGTATTACTTGTGTCGGTTGAGGTCATATCCCCACTATATATATAAGTATCATTTGCACTTCATGTATGATGAACTTCATAGCATCTTGCTATATCACATTTTTTGCTATATATCTCTTTCTATATTATGTATCCTTGTCATCTAACACTGTATGCAGGTTTTGGTAAGTTATATGCATTGCACCCCGCATATTTAGTTCATTCAAATGTACTAAAGCATACTTTTGCCTACATGATCTCATCATGTAGGGACCGAAGATATCTTTCATCCACTATTTGATGACTAGATTAGATTTTGAGACATTTGTTGTGGTGAGTCCTATTTTCCAAGGACAAACCACCATTCCTCTACCTTAAGTTGCTTTTGTTTATGTTATCTATATTTGAGGGTGAGTCCAAAACATGTCTTGGCCCCCGTCCTATCTTATGACTATTGGCTTTGTTGGAGATTTGTAAACTCTCGCCGGATCTATATGTTATGTGTTGTATTTGAACCATATTATCATGGTTATTTTTTTGTTATGGATATCATGGTTTGAGTATAGCAATTATGATATGTATATGTATGTTTGATGTAGAAATGTGAAAGATCCTAACTCCCGAATTGCCCCTATAGCATGAGTCATATTTACCCTCCCCTTAGTCATTATGTGTTATATGCTATGTAAATTCATGCTAATCATTTTTCCTAAGATATCCCCACAGTGTGAGTCCTACTTTCTCATCCCTTAGAACTATGTGCTTAATTTTGAATGCGCTTCTGAACCAATGATGTGAATTTTGGCACTTTGAGGCTTGTATGGAAACTCTCACGTTCTCATTCGCCATGTCACTCCTAGACCCTTGGTCTGGATAGTGACAGGTGGGACCAATAAGGGAAAAAGCGAGAAAGAAGTAAATGTGGTATTGACAACTCGTGATCCAAAAACCTTCAGATTCATCAAGTACCTCAACCTTTACTCCAGTGCCCAACACCCATATATCAAGTCCCTCCACCTGTAGCTAATGAACAAAAAATTCATAGAAAACCACCAAGGCATCAACAATCCCTTCAATTTGCAAAATCGTGAGCCAATATGGAGAAAGGTATACCCAAGCAGTATACTCCTTTGGCTGAACCCATATCTCCATTGTATGAAAGACTTGAGGGTTGCTGGCTATATCTCTCCTATTCTAAAATAGTTATGAAGGCATATGCAAAGTGGATCAATCTCACAAAACTTTACGCTTATCATTCAAGGATTAAGGGATATACCCCAGAAGAATGTCGAAATTTAAGAGATCAAATTCAAACATTGATCGATAACAAGGTGATACATGCGAAAGATTCTGATCACAATCATAATTGATTTCTAAGCATGACTGAGTACTTGATCGGCATCAGTAAAGAGAAAGTGGAGCTATTTCTCCTTCTCAAATTTTCAAGCACTTGGATGACAACTTTAAGCTTTCTCAATTGGCAATAGTGATATGCAATTGGGGCAAGATTATGTCTCTTTTATAATTCTCTTTGATGTAATATAAACTACGATAGACATGATTCTTGTTTAAGAGGAATACATAGGCGCTCCTATGGGGCTCGATCATATCATAATAAAATTTTTCTCTCTCTTTTCGAGAATAACTGATGCAGAATTTTTGAGAGAATCTCAAAAGTTCTATTGATAAGCATCTCTACATACTCAATCATGACATGATAACAAACTGGGGCAGAAATTTTTGAAAGGTCCTCAAAACTTTCATCAAAAGACATCCAGATTAAGTTCAAGTTCAAGAACAATAAAGTTGTGGTTAAAAAGGAAAGCAAAAGATGAGTTAAGGCTCGAATCAATCTCTCCTTTTAAAAATTACAATTTTCTCTGAGTGTAGGAATTACAGGTACAGATCTATCCAAAGCTAAGGATTATCCTTTGGAAGGCGATTGGAAGCTACCTTAGGCTAAACACTATCCTTTGGAAGTTGATTGGTTAAGATCCACCTTTCGAGAAACTACCCAAAGTTAAGCACTATCATTTGGAAGTTGATTGGTCAAGCTCTACCTTTCGAGAAGCTGCTCAAAGCTAATCACTATCCTTTGGAAGTTGATTGGTCAAACTATATCATTCAAGAAATTACCCAAAGCTAATCACTGTCCTTTAAAAGTTGATTGGTGAAGCTTCACCTTTTGAGAAGTTGTCTGAAGCTAAGCATTATACTTTGGAAAAAAGAAGCTAATTGTTCAAGATCTAACTTTCAAGAAGCTACCCAAAGCTAAGCATTGTCGTTTGAAAATTTATTGGTTAAGCTATATCTTTCAAGAATTTACCTGAGGCTCAACACAACCCTTTGGAAGTTGATTGGTTATAGCTCTAACTTTCAAGAGGCTACACAAGGTCAAGCACTTTTAGATACAGATGGGCTAAGCGTATCCCTCCTGAATAGATATGTTTTTTATCTCACTCGTATTATTTATATTAAGTTTATAAATCTCTACATTTATGAACGAATGATGTCATTTAGTTGTATTAGAAACTGCAGGAACGCTTAAAAGCAAAAGATAATGACTCTCATTTCTCATGATTCTTTGATCCTACATAATCTGTAATGCCTGATAAAATTACCAAAATACTCCTAGAGTAGAGATGTGTGCATAATGAATCTTCTCATGCTCCATTTGTAAATCTAAGGATGGATAAGCGATCAGCATGAAAATGAGTAGGAAAATGGTCTCGATCGATGTTTAAAGCAACTAGATCAAAAGATAATTTTTTGATCCGAAAATAAAAAACAGTGATTGTATGCGACAGAGATGCATTGCGCCTCTGTAGCAGACTTGCACTTATTTTTTTATTTTTTTTTATGGGACTATAAAGCTTGTTTAGAAATTTTTTAAAAAAATATATGTGCACACCCAGTGCATGTCGTGGACTCGGCTATCCCGTCGTGAAATGTTTTTCTAAAAATTTTGAGGGGCATTCCGGATAATTCTCAATCCCTCCTAAACTCAATAATCAATCAAAATAGATCGTTTTGAAAGTAAAAAGGGTCTTAAACCCCATTCTAAGTCCTTTCTAAGTCTTGGAGAAAGTTAGGGCTTGAGAGAAGAGAAGAGAAAAACGTAAGATTGGAGAATTCGAAGGCAAATTTTTGAAGTTGATTCTTGATAGCTCCACCCTAGTTATGTAAGGCTAAACTAAAAGCATGATATTATTCTTTCATGTGCCCCATAGATGGTCATAGAAGAGTTAAAAGTATAATGAATCTATATACAAGATTCTTGAATGGTTACTTGAAGATTTTCTTGAAAATTATATTACTTACATGTATTTTCATATGTTGATGATCATCATAAACTTGTTTTCTTAAATTTAATACTTTTCATGAGATATTGTATAACCATACATGATTATTTTTGAAAGCATGCATGAATGGACTTAGGGATTGAGTCTAGAATCTTAATTTGAGAATGTCGAATGTGTTGTGATGTGAGACTGTTGATCAATTGATAAAACTTGAGGGTCCTACGAGTCTCTATAAATGAACTCTAGTGATTTGTCTGTTCAATCATTTTCCTAATGATTGTTCTAAGCCTTGAGCTATTGATTGAGATGTTGATTGATGAGATGATGAGAGTCTCTATAAGACTGACTAAATGATGAGTACCTCCATGAGGCTGATTGAGATAGTTTGATTGGGATGGATTGTCTTATGAGCATTGGGTCTTAAAAGGAGTATCGAGCACTGAAAGAGTAAGAGTTAATCCAACTCGCACTCGTCAAACTATGTAGCCAAGCATAGGTGAGGATTAGGATCATCACATATTTTGGCATTCCCTCTAATTAGAAGTCCTTAAAACAATAGAGGACTTGTAGATTGTCGTCTCAATTTTGGAATAGTCAAGAATCGTTTTGATTAATTCTCTACCTGGCAAGTACGGAACGGTTGTGGCAACAACGACTTGTTGTTATACAATCACTGGCTCATAAGTGATTGTTGTCGGATAAGAGAATCTCCTAGAAAGTTTCCACCTTGAGTAATTTGAGTCGAGATGAGATGAGATGAGTTGAGTTGAGTTCTATTGAGTTAAGTCTGATTTGATTGATGAGGTTTGATTGGTTGATGGGTCACTTGTCTACTCTTTATTCTTTCTTTAGATAGACATTTGACATGTTGATTGGTTACTATTCTGAGTTGATGATTGCTCTATACTATTCTACCTATTTCTGTTTCATTCAACTATTTTACATACCGTATATTCTAAGTATTGACATCATTCAGTGTTGTATTATTTTATGATACAGATACAGGGATTAGAGATCATCAATAGGCGTATCGTTGATGATCTAGTATGTTTAGCTGATTGGTGAGCCTCCCCTATTTCGGAGGATTCATTATATTTATTTTATCTTGCTTTAGAGTTAGACTTGATTAACTTTATTTTGATTGAGGTAGTCATGGGTCTATCATTGGCACCACTTGATAGTGATAGAGGATTTATAGACTAGAGTCGGATGTTGATTGTTAAGATTGTGAGCTAGTTCTTTCTACTAGACTTTTATTATTATATTCTTTGACACTAAATGATGATATGTCCATTTACTTTCTTATGTCTTATGCTGATTTGTAGAGTTTATTGATTGAATGAATATGATGAGGACAAGTGGTTCGCTTGGGGACTAGCAATAGTATCTTGGTGTCGGCCATGTCTTAGGTACCCTCTCGAGGCATGACATAATCCTCCCAATTCAAGTTATTGTCATTCTTATTTCGAGTCCCTATTATCAATTTTATCTTTACGAATATCATTTGTTCCTAAATCCAGAATTACACACGGCCTGATTCTCGTATAACCAGAGATATATAGGCAACTTGAAACCAAAGTCTCGGTCGTAATATTTTTCACAACCTTTTTTGTTCATTTGATCCTTCCAATAATATTCCATCAATCAGACAAAGTTGTCACGACCCAAACTAGGGCCTAGATGTAACATGACACATGGAGAAACCCGAAGAAACCCCAAGGAAGCCTCTTAACATATCATTATACATCCTTGATCGCGAAAGCAATTAAACATAATAAAAGAGTATAAATAAGGGCATAGGGACTAAGAGAAAACCTTCATTTCATAAAACATTAAGAGAGTCAAGAGAGAGTCAAGCTTATAGCATCCTTACATATTTGTCCAGCAATACCTCTAAATATAGAACTTAGCTGGGGTCAAGATAAGAAACGAGGCTCATCCTCATACTAATGACTATAGGTAATCAAAATATACAAGATATAGTCTAAACATAAGCATGAGATAATATAGATATTGTCCCCAAACTTGAGGACTCACCAAAGCTATCTTGAACAATTCGTCTAGCCAAGTGGGGAAGATTCAATAGGAGCTCTGGTTCCTGCATGGTAATACCATGTAGGTATAGAGTATGTGTTAGTACGTTTGAATGTACTAAGTATCTAGGATGTAATGCAATAATAGATGGGCAACATTGGCAAAATGCATAATAATATTCAATAGATAGCATAATAATAATATGACATGTATGAATGATGCTTGAAGTAAAATATGTTCACAATCCAATCAACTTGTATAGACCATAATACATAAGTGTGGAAGAGACCTCAACTCACATAGTATAAGACCAAGAGAGCTACAACTTGGAATCCCGATGATTACCCCTCACTGGTAAAGAGGTGGTCTACTTGCCAAGGTAAACCATACTCCATCTTATGGGGTCCCGCTCTATTTTTGATGAAGTAACCGTCCTTATGAGGTCTCGCACTATTTCAGAAAAGATTTATGACCATACTTCACCTTATGGGCACTCGCCCTATTTCGGATGAAGCAACCCTTCTTACGTGGTCCTGCCCCATTTCGAAAAGAATTTTAAGAGAAAGTATACTAAATGGATCCACTAGTATTGCAAGGGTATAACATATTCTTATGGTGGCATATAGTTCTAGAAAAGAGAGCATTCTCTCAATACATCGATGTTAAATCTAATTCCACAGAATATACAAGGTAATCATAGCTTTAATAATTAGTAAGAAGTATAGTAACACGACACGAGTAGCTCTAAAATATCCTTGACCTCTAATGGTGAGCCCAACTTCAAACATAAGAATAGTCCAGCATCAAACATTACTCTTGCATCAACATCAACATTAAAAGGCTCACAAAAGGTGAAATCTTTAAGAAAGGTCTTAAACCTGGATTTACAACATCATCAATATTTTTGTGAATTAAACATATCTTTAGAAAGCCCAAAATCATCATAGAGTCACTTGAATCATAAATCAACCAATGGATCATCAAAACTTAAAGAAACCTAGGTGTATATAGGGATTTTCATGTATATAGGTATAGGATTATTACCCAATTGACCTGGAGTATAAAGAACAATTTTCAAAAATTTTTGAACTAGTCCATTATGGACCTATCGCGGACAGCTACTGTTTTTGTGAAGTTTCACCAAAAATTATTTTTCTTAGTACAGACAAAGTATACCTTGTAGGTACTCATTTTTCCACACAATTTCGTCCTTTGGACAAGAATATGATGTTGAATTTGTGAAATACTGCATAGATTTTGAGATATTAAAAAAAAGATGCATCCTGGGGTCTTTTCGAGCTATGTGAAGGGGTGTTTAAATATCTCCAATTTGAGATATAAGAAATTTACAATTATGGGGGCATTCCTAGGCAAGTGTGGGGTGGTTCAAAAATCGGCTACTCCATCAACTTTCATTGCTTGCAATTTATCCTTCATTCTCGAGCAAAGAAGGAGCAACTATTGACACTCAATTTTGACCGATTTATAATCATTTTTAGGCTACCATTTGATTAAAATAGGTGTTTTAAATTTTTTTTAAAGTAAATGAGTTTATTTTCAATTTTATTCAATATTTATGTCTTTTTTAGTACTTTATAACTTTCAAAATTTGTTTGTTATTATTATTATTTTGTATTTATTTTTTTATTTTTTCCAAAAAATATTTTATTATAAATTACTTGCATTATTATTATTATTATTATTACTTTCATTATTATTAGTATTATTATTAGTATTAGTATTATTATTACTATTATTATTATTATTACTACTACTTTTATTATTATTAT
>JAOTQJ010047718.1:0-50088 GCA_025642045.1 Solanum sejunctum
ACCTTGTCGGCCCGCGTATGTGTTTGTATACCTGTTCTTATGACTATATCTGGTACTCTTGGGTTCGCTGTTTGCAGGTGGGTTAGTCAATAAAACAGAGGAAACTCTGTCGAAATTTTTTTGAAATTCCTTAGCTGTCGTAAGTAAAGATTCAGTATAAGTGATTGTCGCGGTGCCCTATCGGCACCATTCGCGGCCCCTGGGTTGGGTCGTGACAGAAGGTGTTGCCCAAATTGGTTTACTCAATGGAAATTTTAGAGGGGAAACAATGATGTC
Organism: Solanum sejunctum; assembly: GCA_025642045.1. NCBI lineage: Eukaryota > Viridiplantae > Streptophyta > Magnoliopsida > Solanales > Solanaceae > Solanum > Solanum sejunctum. The sequence goes on from JAOTQJ010047718.1 coordinate 277, forward strand.
ATTCCTTGGAAGGAGTTCAAGGATTCCTTACTCAAACCTATTTTTCCCTGTTGAGTTGAGAGCGTAAAAAATAATACAGTTCGTGAATCTCAATCAAGGCTCCATGAGTGTGACGGAGTATGCCATCAAATTCAACAAACTCTCAAAGTATGCTCCTCACTTTGTTGCTGATCCTAGTGCAAGAATGAATAAGTTTATGTTGGGGGTGGCCAATTTGGTGAATGAAGAGTTTCACATCGCTACGCTTGTGGGTGACAGAGACTTATCTCAATTTATGACCTACGCTAAACAACTTAAGGGGCAACAAACTAGAAAGATAAAAAGTGGAGAGTCCAAGAAGGATTTGTTTGATAGTTGCTTCCAAGGTGCTAAGGGTGGTCATTTCCAACAAGGTCACAAATTTCAAGGCCAAGGATACTCTAGTGCTCCAAACAAGGGGTTTGCTAATGATAGGGTGTCTAACCAATTGTTTCAAGGTGATAATGATGGGATGACTAATCCTAGGTGCCAAAGGTATGGGAGGAATCTCAATGGCAAGTGCTTGAGGGATTGGAATGCTTGCTATGGGTACGGGAGAGTAGGACACAAGTTTTTGATTGCCCTTATGCTCATAACAAAGGCAAGGATGGTCATCCTCAAGGACAAGGCGGTTATATTGATCAAAGGGCTCAAGGTGGCCAACAAGTGGGTGATCCATATCATGATCGGTTTTATTCTCTTTAAGGGAGGTAAGGAGTGGATGAGGTGCCTGATGTTATTACCAGTATATTGAAGGTTTTTTATTATAATATGTATGCTTTATAAGATTTGGGTGCCACTCTGTCCTTCATTACTCCTTTTGTTGCTACTAAGCTTCATGCGTGCTCCAAATTATAGTGTGAACCCTATGATATGTCTACCCCATGGGTAAGTCCATTGTTTCTAGAAAAGTCTATAAGGTTTTTCCCGTGTCTATATACGTATAAAGTCCTACCTTGCAATTTTGTTGAACTTAACATGGTGGATTTTGTCATTATTCTTGGGATGGATTGGTTACATGCATATCATGCTTCCATTGATTGTAGAACCCATAAATTTAGGTTCCAAATTCCTAATGAGCCCGTCCTTTAGTGGGAAGGTCATGATTCGTTGGTTAAGAGTAGATTTATGTCTTGTTTTAAAGCCTGAAAATTGATTTTTTAGGGTTGCATTTACTATCTTGTGAGGGTTAGGGATATTGAGTCTAAAGTCCCTGCTATTAAGTTAGTTTCGGTGGTCAATGATTTTCTTGATATTCTCAATGAGCTTTCCTATGTTCCTCCCAGAAGGAAAATAGACTTTGGTATAGACCTCCTCCCCGATATAAAACCCATTTCCATTCCTCCTTACTATATGGCTAGGCGGAGTTATGGAGTTGAAGGACCATTTGAAAGATTTGTTGGAGAAGGGTTTCATAAGGCTAGCAAGTCAATTAAGTGTGCACCGGTATTGTTTGTACGAAAGAAAGATTGCTCACTTAGGATGTGTATCAACTACTAACAACTCAATAAGATTACTACCAACAACAAGTATCCTCTATCAAGAATAAATGACCTATTTGAGCAACAACAAGGGGCTAGTAATGTTTCTAAGATCAATCTTTGGTTGGGATACCACCAAGTAAGGGTGAAGGAGTGTGATGTTCCCAAAATGGCTTTTCAGACTAGGTATGGACATTTTGAATTTATGGGGATGTCATTTGGTCTAACTAATGCACCAGCGATATTTATGGATCTCATGAATAGGGTCTTTAAACCCTACCTTGATATGTTTGTGATAGTCTTTGTAGATGACATATTGATCTATTCCTGAAGAGAAGAGGAGCATATGAATCATCTGAGGGTGTTGTTGTAAATTTTGAGGGATGAGAAGTTATTTGTTAAATTTGGTAATGTGACTTTCGGTTGAAAGAGGTTGCATTCCTAGGGCATCTGGTGTCGGGTGATTGAATTAAAGTGGACCCTAAAAAGATAGAGATGATAAGGAATTGGCATAGGCCCTTGACTTCGATGGATGTAGGAGTTTCTTGGGTTTAGCAGGGTACTACCAGAGATTTGTGAATGGTTTCTCTTCTATTGCTTCCCCTATGACAAAGTTGACACAAAAGAAGGCAAAATTTATTTGGATCGATGAACTTTCAAGAAGTGTTCAAACTTTGAAGAACAATCTTATCTCCGCTCATATTTGGAATGCTTCAAGGATTGGTTTAGGTGTGTATTGATACAAAATGAAAAGGTTATAGCATATGCTTTTCAGCAAATAAAAGTGCATAAGTATAACTATCCCACCCATGATCTAGAATTAGCGGCCATGGTGTTTGCTTTGAAAATATGACATTATTATTTTATGGGGTTCATGTAGATGTGTTTACCGATGAGACAACCCCACAAAGTACCCAAAAATGTGTCTCAGAAATGCCCATAATTGTAAATTTCATATATCTCAAAATCTGTACATGATATAAAAAAATTGACTTCATAATCTTGCTCATGGGGAAAACTTGAGTGGGGAATGGGTATAACCCAAATTTTAGAGCAACTATAGCAAAATTCAAAATTTCAAAGTTTGTGAATTCCAGTTACCAAGTGCGTCCCAGGCGCTACGCACCAGGGGTGCGGAGAGGTGTAATGGCTAGTTTTCTTGTTCCAGTCCAAGGCCTTTGGGTCTTGGGTCTAAGTCTCTCCATGCATAAAACCACCTATAATTAGTTATTTTTAAACCAATATCATTCAAGACATTCCCCAAAACCCTCTCTAACACTTAGCCAAATATTTCCCTCAAATTCAGTTGTCCCAAACTCATTCTGGATCTCAAAAAAGTCATTCAATCTTCGAGCTCTCATTCAAATCTAAGTAGAGCTTATTCATGTAGTTAAAGGCCAACGTGGGTCCCCTGTATCAAGCCAAGTTCAAAGGAATTTCCATTGGCTAAGATTTGCACAAGTACTAGTAGGAGGGTCAACTTTAAAGGGGGCATATCTCTTAGCAAGCAAAGAACTAGGTGGTCCATAAACTACCAAGTTGAAGCTCTTTGAATTAGCTTTCCAATGCACTTGGTTTCACCTTATTTAGATTTTGGATGAAGAAGTTATGCCCATTTTCGAAGAACTCATCTGTGCAGGGGTTACGAGTTTTTGCCAAATTCCATTTCATTAATGGTGTTTCATAAATTTAGTTATTTCTATTGGTCTTTTTATGATTTCTATGCTATCTTGACACTTCCTATAGACCTAAACCCTACTCCTAAAGATCAAATTTACTCCTCCCAATTAGAATACACTCACAAATTCTCCCAAGAGCCTCTACCAAACCTCAATAAGAATTCAAGGAAACTCAAGAACAAGTTGTTGATATCAAGACCCATTCCAAGCTTCAAGTCTTTCTCAATTCAATTTTAACAAATTTAAGGTTTAAGGTATGTGGGTTTCATTCATGAGTTTCTTTCACCCACGAAACCCAGTCTTCTTTTTAATGAAAATTGCATGATTTCAAATTGTATTTCTTATGGGTATCTACTATCATGAAATATGAGAATGAAATACATTAGGGTTTAGTCAAATATTGTTGATTATTCATAAATATCTATTTTGCGCTTAGACTATGAAGTGATCTTTGTCTATTGAGACTATATATGATTCAAGCTATGAAATCTATGAACTATTATGAAGTTTTAATATGATTTAAAAGTTACCCATGATGGAACTTTACCATGATGTTGGTGGGCTGATTTACATAATTTTAAGATGCGTTGATTTTACTATTTCATAATCTATACTCTTGAATTTTGCATTATTTGAACATGTCATCATATGTGTTCACTAAGTGTTTAATGATATGCCAAGTTAAGAATTCTCAAAATATGTGTATGTTTTACAAGTTAAATGACTTCATGATGAATATGGGCTATCAAGCATATTATAAATCCATGAAATTATCTATGATTATGCAAGTATGAAGCTAAGCCCTTTTTCAAAGATTATACCTCTTGTGAGCCTTTGATGTTGATGTTAATAAAAGGGTAATGTTGATGATGACCCATTCTTATGTTTGAAGTTAGGCTCATCATTTGAGGTTAATGATATTAAGAGCTACTCGTGCCATGTCTTTATATTTATTGCAAGTTATTAAAGTATGATTATCTTATATATTCTGTGGGATTAGACTTAGCATCGAGTGGAATAGAGACAAGTCCCCAAGTTCTAAAACGATGTTCAACCTAGGTAAAGGGATTAGACGCGAGTCTCCAAATCTCTAAGAGGCAAGTACCCTAAATATGAGAGCTTGAGTCGAATACCCGAGCCTGGGCTTGAGGCATGTACCTGAATCCAAGAACTAGAGGCGAGTTCCCAGTTCACACAAGGGTTAGTGGATCCACTTAAGCATTAGAAGGTTCACCTTGGCAAGTAACTTCCCCCTTTCTTATGGTGTAGGGTAGATATCGGGATTCCAAGTTATAACTCATTTGGCCTTATTTTATGTCGGTTGAGGTTTATTCCCATATTTATATATTATGTTCTAGGTAAGATCAATGATTTGCAAAGCATAATTTACTTAAGCATTGATCATACATGCCATATTGCTATTATGCTATATATTGCTTATCATTATGCATTTTGACTATGTTGCCTATCTCTTTTGCATTGCATCCTATATACTTGGTACATTTAAATGTACTAACACATACTCTATGCATACATGATGTTACTATGTAGGAGTTGGAGCTCCACTTGATCATCATCATCCTCCGCGTGGTTAGTAATATCTATTAAAACAAGTTGGTGAGTCCTCAATTCTGAGGACTTACTTCTCTATATTTATCCTATGTATTGACTCTTATTATACTGGAAACTTATGATTATGAGGGTGGTCTAGTTGCTTATCTTGGCCCCCACTAAGTTCTATATCTAGAGTTATTGTTGAACAAGTTATGTATTATGCTTGAGTTTGGACTCATCTATGTTATTTAAGTACTAAACTCTCTCCCTTAGTCCCAATATCCATTGTTTAGGTTTTCTCTTGTTGTTTATTCTTTCTTCTATGACCAAGGATGTGTGTATGATATGCTAAGAGGCCTTTTTGGGGTTCCTTTGAGTTCCCCATTCATTGCATCACATCTAGGCCCTAGTTTGGGTCATGACAAACTTGGTATCTGATCACTAGATTGTTAATGGTCCTTGGAATCTAACACAATGCGTTGATTAGAGTCTTATTCATAGTTGTGAAGCACGCCACGACTATCAATAAAAGGCTATGAGGCTTTTTAGGAAATGTTTCCTTTCTTCCTACCCTATGTCATGCTATAGGAGTTAAGGTAAGGTTTTCCCCCTAACTTTGTTCTTCCTATACTAGATTATACCGAACACAAGAAGGAGGAGAGCCCGCACACCCGATGTTGTTGCCAGTCTGTTGATGGTTTTTGATTTGATGTGCATGCTTTGATAGTTCTGGGGGTGGGTCAATATTTCTTTCACTACTTTTGTTGCTAGTAAGATTCATGAGTGTCCCGAATAGTCATGTGAGTCTTTGTTGCTAGAGAGGTCTATAAGGGTTGCCCCATGTTCTTATTGCATAGAGTCTTGTCTTGTGATCTTGGTTGAACTTGGCTTTATGGGAATGGAGGTCTTGGAGTAGTTTCGGTAAATACATATCATGCTCCCAATAAGTGTAACCCATAAGGTTGTAATATGATATTTAAGGATAGATGATCTATTTGGTCAACTACAATGGGCTAGTCACTTTTCTAAGATTGATCTTCGGTTCGGGAATTTTTCCCCAAGTAAGGATGAGGGTAGGTGATATCCCCAAGTTTTTTTTCAGACTAGGAGTGAGCATTTTGAGTTGTGGTAGGATTGGTTGGTTAACTAATGCACCAGCTATGTTTATGGGTCTCATGAATAGTGTCTTAAAAGCCTACCTCAGCATGAATGTGCTGGTCTCTAGTGATGGAGCATTGACTTATTTACAGGTTGTGAATCATTTCGGGGTAGTGTTATAAGCCATGTCTCTATGTTTATTGCAAGTTATTAAAGTATATCTTATATATTATGTGAGATTAGACATAGTACTGAGTGGACTAGAGGTGAGTCCCCAAGTCCTAAAACTACATTCCACCATAGTTGAAGGAATTAGAAGCGAGTCCCCAAATCTCGAAGAGGCGAGTACCCTAAATATAATGGCTTGAGGCGAGTACCTAAGTTTAGGCTTAAGGTGAGTACCTTAGTCTAAGAACTAGAGGCGAGTACCCGGTTCACACAAGGCTTAGTGGATCAACATAGGCATTAGGAGGTTCACCTCGGCAAGTAAGTTTCCCCTTTCTTCTAGTATAGGGTAGACATCAGGATTCCAAGTTGTAGCTCGCTTGGTCTTATTTTATGTCAGTTGAGGTTTCTTCCCACACTTATATATTATGTTCTAGGTAAGATTAATGATTTACAAACCATGATTTACTTAAGCATTGATCATACATGTCATATTGCTATTATGCTATCTATTGCTTATCATTATGCATTTTGACTATGTTGTATATCTCTAGTTGCATTGCCTCCTAAATACTTAGGATATTCAAATATAATAAAGTATACTTTATGCCTATATAATGTCACCATGTAGGAGCCGGAGCTCCACTTGATCATCCTTCTCCTCTGCGTGGCTAGTAATATCTTTTCAAACAAGTTGGTGAGTCCTCAATTCCAAGGACATAATTCTCTGGATTTATACTATGTATTAACTCTTCTTATGTTGGAAACTTATGATTATGAGGTAAGCCTAGTTTCTTATCTTAGCCCCCGCTAAGTTCTATATCTAGTGGTATTGTTGAGCAAGTTATGTATTATGCTTGAGTTTTTTCTCATCTATGTTATTTAAGTACTAAATTCTCTCCCTTAGTCCCAATTTCCCTTGTTTATATTTTTTTTGTTGTTTATTCTTACTTCCACGACCAAGGATATGTGTATGATATGCTAAGAAGATTATTTGGGGTTCCTTTGAGTTCCCTATTCATCGTGTCACGTCTAGACCCTAGTTTGGGTCATGACAACTGATCACAAGAGTCTCCAATATGTGTTCACACAAAAGGATTTTAATATGAGACAAAAAAGGTGGTTAGAGCTCCTTAAGGATTACGACATGAGTGCAAACTATCACCCCAGGAAAGCTAATGTTGTGCCTAATACTCTAAGTAGAGTGTCCATGGAAAGTATAGCTCACATTGATGATGACAATAAGGAGGTGATTAGAGAAGTTTACCGATCAGCTAGGTTGTGGGTTAGGTTGATTGAAGTTGATAATAGAGGTGTGATGGTTATTGATGGTTCCATATCTTCTTTGATTGAAGAGGTCAAGTCCTGAAAAGACCTTGACATTGCCTTGCTAGTGTTAGCTTTGTGAAGGATGGTAAAGTGGAGATTTTCTCCCAAGGGGGAGATAGTGTCCTTAAGTACCAAGGTAGGCTATGTGTGCCTAATGTTGATGACTTGAAGGAGTTGATTTTGAGAGAGGCCCATAATTCCTCCTATTCTATTCACCTTGGTTCCACAAATATGTATAGAGATTTGAGAGAGATTTATTGGTGGGGTGGTATGAATAGGATATTGCCAATTTTTAGCCGGTTGTGACAATTGTCAACAAGTGAAATCCAAACATCAAAGTTGGATCGCCTAGCCCAAGACATATAAATTCCTACTTGGAAGTTGGAAGATATTGGCATGGATTTTGTGATTATGTTGCCACAGACTAAGAAGCATTTTGATTCTATTTGGGTTGTATTGATAGGATGACAAAGTCGCTCACTTTCTGCCAGTTAAAACAACTTATGCAACCGAGGAATATGCCAAGTTGTATATTCATGAGTTGCTTAGGTTGCATGCGGTACCATTATATATTATTTTGAATCGTGGTGTTCAATTCACTTTTCAGTTTTTGAGATCCTTCTAAAAGGGTCTTGGTACCAAGGTTAAGCTTAGCATGGCTTTTTATCCTCAAATGGATGGTTAAGCCAAAAGGACAATTCAAACCCTTGAGTATATGCTTAGGGAATTTGTTTTGGATTTCAAAGGTAGTTGGGATAAACATCTTCCACTCATTGAGTTTTTTTATAACAATAGATACCATTCTAGTATTGGCATGGCTCCTTTTGAAGCTTTATATGGTACACATTGCAGATCCTGGTTGGGTGGTTTGATGTAGGAAAAATGACTTTGTTAGGCCCGAATTTGTTTATACATGCTTTGGAGAAGGCGAGGTTGATAAGGGAGAGATTGAAGATGGCTCAAAGTAGACAAAATTCCTACTTTGATGTGATAAAAAGAGATCTTGAATTTAATGTTGATGATTGGGTATACTTGAAAGTCTCTCCCATGAAGGGCGTGATCTGGTTTGGCAAGAAAAGAAAATTGAGCCTAAGATTTGTGGGACCCTATAGAATATTGAGGAGAGTTGGTAAGGTTGAACATGAATTGTATTTGCCTACGAATGTTAGTATGGTTCATCTGATCTTTCATGTGTCTGTGATGAGGAAGTGTGTGGGTGACCCAAGTGTTGTAGTGCCCTTAGATGTGGTGGGTGTTATGGAGGATAACTTAACATATGATGAGGTCTCGGTGAAAATATTGGATACGTAAGTGAAAAGATTGAGGAACAAGGATGTGGCATATGTCAAAAGTCCTGTGGAGAAATCACCAAGTTGAAAGTGCCACTTGGGAAGCCAAAGTGGACGTGAAAAAGCTATATTCTTAACTCTTTTCCTCTACTCAAGCTAAAGGTAATAATTTAAGTCCTATCGATGATTTTAAGTCTTGATCTCCAGACCTTATGTCATTTTTACATACATACATGTTTATGGCGACAAGTTTTGACTTATGATGTGTATGTATGACATTTTTTTTAGAATGATACTTAAGTACATTTGTTGCATTCATGTCGGGCTGAAAGTCTCATGATTACTTCTCTTATATATATTCCTTTAACATTCAGGGATGAATGTTCCCAAGGGGTAATATTGTTATACCCCTTATGTGCTTTGGAATTCCTTATAAGTGTACTTCTCGAATATCTCAAAACTCATGTATAATTTTAAAAATTTGACTTAATATTCTTGTTCAGGAGATAAATTGTGTGGGAAAAGGGTAGCCCTCGAATTTTACAAGACCCATAGCGAAAAATAATTTTTGTAACAGTAACCAAAAATAGTGCACTTACGTGCCTAAGGCATGACACACTTTTTCTTGAAGTGTGCGCCTAGCCTGCTTCGCGCCTAAGGCGTGGGCAATGTAATTTTATGCCTATTTTCCTACTTCATCTAAGGGCATTTTGATAATAGCCCAACGACCATTTAAATGTAAAATCCTCCATCCTTACCCATCTTCAACCCTATAACTCACAAAACTCTCCCAAACCCTCTCCAACACATTACCAAATCCCTCATTCAAGTCCACGGATTTCGAGAGCAAATTTCGGAATTCAAGAACCCAACATAAACCTCAATTCTTCCTCAACACAATTTGATGAAATCTCAAGGTTTAAGATATGTGAGTTTCATGGGTTCCTTCCACCTATGAAGCCAAACCTTTCTTCTTTATCAAATTTCAAAAATTTAATGTTGGAAATTTTATGGGTAAACTCTACTATGCATATTAAACATGATTTGAGATTGTATTCTTCAAGTATTGATTATGTATGAAAGAATATCTATTGAAGCTATTTTCATAAGATGATTTATGATTATTGAGGCTATACATAATATGAATTATGAAACTATGAATAATGGTGAATTTCTAAGATGGATTTCATGACCCTAATGAGGATTTTACTATTATATTGGCGGATTGATATAAATGACTTCAAATCAAATTGATTTTACTCCTTCTTATCCTATACTCATAAATTACATGATTCTATGCATAAGTATGTATACCCACCATGTTTGAGTAAGTTGCATGATTATGAATCCTATGTTGATGAATGGCTATTACATGATTTGCAAGATAAGTATTTTTATGGTGATTTTTGAGCTCCTGAGCATGTATTAAACCCATGAAAAGATTCCATGATCTATAAGTGAATTGTTGAGCTCTTATTCTATGATTTCCTTCTCATGTGAATTGTGAATCCTACTAAAATAGGTCATGAACAATGTTGTGTATCTCACGCTCTAGTACAAGGCAAATGTCTACATGAAGGGGTCATGAACCATGTAGTATGCATCACCCTTATGTTCGACTTATTAATTTACATTACCTAATGTCTACATGAAAGGGCCATCAACCATGTTGTATGCCTCATCCTTACGTATGACTTAATACCATGTACTATCCACTACCTACTAGAAGGGTTCATGACCTATGCTATATTCCTTACCCTATAGTACAAGGTACTTGGATGAGCTACTCATGTCACTTTATTGTGTGGAACAAGTTACACAAGTATGATTTTTCTCAAGCCTGTTTACACCTAAGCATTGATTATACACATCATATTGAACTCATGTCTATCAATTATCATTATGCATGTTAATTATTATGCTTATGATCCTTATTGAATTACACTTTGCATACTTAGTACATGCCAAGTACTAACGCATACTCTATGCCTACATCATATCACTGTGTAGAGATCGGAGCTCCTATTGATCGTCGTCCTCCACGTGGCTAGTCGGATCGTTGAAGTTACCTATTGGTGAGTTCTTATAATTGGGGACAATATCTATTTTCTTTCATGCCTATATTACCATTTTATCTATACTTTTGTATACTTATCTATAAAGCTGATCCCGGGAGATGTCTTGGCCCCCGACCAATCTATTAGTAGAGGTGTCGTTGGATATTATGATGGTTTGTATGATGATGCTATTATTAAAGACTCCCTCAGTCCTGCTTCCCTTATTTTCTATTATTACATGTTCATTATCTAATTTTTCTTTCGCAACCAAGGATGTGTACATGATATGCTAAGAGGCTTGTTTGGAGTTACTTTGGGTTCCCCATTTGTTGTGTCACAACTAAGCCCTAGGCTTGGGTCATGATAAATCAACATCTAAATCAATAGCTCAAGGCTTAGAACAATCATTAGGAAACAATCGAGTGCAGAAATCATTAGAGTTCATTTGTGGAGACTCATGGGGCTATCAAGTTCTTTCAATTCTTCATCATTCTCACCTCACAATCACAATACAGTCGACATTCTCAATAAAGGCTCTAGACTCAATACCTATATTCATTTATGCGTGCTTTCAAAATAATCATTTAGGGTTTATGCACTACCTCATGAAAAATATTAAATTAAAAAACATGTTTATGATGGTCATCAACATATGAAAATACATGTATTAAATATAATTTCTCAAGAAAATAATCAAGAATCATGTATGTAGACCCAAGAACTTTCAACTCTCTTCTAAGACCATCTATGGGGCATATGAGCAAACAACTTCATGCTTTTAATTTAACCTTGTATACCTGGAATGAAGCTTTGACAATCAATCTCTCAAGAATCCTCCTTGAATTCTTCAATCTAGCTTGTTTTTTCTTTCTTCTCAAGCCCTAACTTTTCAATAACTTAGAAAGGACTTAGAATGTGGATTTTAACCCTTTTTACTCATTAAAATGACTTAATTAGATTGTGTTTTGAGTTTAGGAGGGGTTGGGAATTGATCAGAATGCTCCTCATGAATTTAAAAGAAAATTTTCACCTTAGAGAAGCAGGTTCACGGTGTAGACTCGTTGTGTCTATGTGTATTTCTTTTCAAAAATTTTCTAAATGAGTTTTCTAATCTCTGTCATAAAACTTTTTAAAAAAATCAGCGTAGGTCCGCTACAAAGGCGCTACACGCCTCTAGCGCGTATCGTCATTGGTTCTGTATTTCGGATTGAAAAATTATCTTTTGATCCGGTCCCTCGAAAAATCAACCAAGACTATTTTCCCACTCAATTTTTCATGCCTATAGTATATTCGGCCTAATATTTATAAATGGAGCATGGAAATACATATTATACACACGTCTCCACGCTAGAGGTATTTTGGTAATTTTATCTGGTGTTACATCATCTCCCCCTTAGAATCGTCATCCTCGAATGATGAGTAAAGGTAGACATCAAGGCATGAATAGACTCAAAACTTAACTCAACATTCACATCTATCCATCAAATTCTCGACTTTTTCTCAATCGTCAATCAACTCTATTCGTACTCAAGAATAGACATTCAACTCAAGAAAAGACAATTGATTTAGTTAAGGGTAAGGAAATTACCTTCAACATTCTCATTATTAGGGCACGAATAGGTGCGGTACTTTGCTTTCATCTCTTCCTCAACTTCCCATGTGGCTTCCTCAACTAATTGATTACTCCACAGGACTTTGACTTAGGCTATCTATTTAGTTCTCAACTTCTGAATCTCGCGATCAAGGATTTTGATTAGAATCTCTTCATAGGACAATCTATCCTTCACTCCAATACTCTCAACAGAAATCACCAAGGCAGGATCTTCTCAAGCACTTCTTCGATATCAAAACGTGGAACATTAGGTGAATACTGTCTAATTCAGAAGGTAACTCTAATTCATAAGCAACCTTCCAAATACTCTTCACAGTCTGTTATGGTCCAATATAGCAAGGAATCATGAAACTTCAAGGGAGACTACACAGTCCGTGTGAGGTAACACGGGCCCGCATGGCCTCTAGTAGAGTGACCCTTGGCCTTAATGTTTGATGTTAGCCCTTGATGTGATGATTAAAAGTAACACACACCACATATGGTCCCCTCATGGTCTGTGTGACACTTTACGGACTATGTGGTGTCCTTGGCTTGAAATTAGACAATTTTGGAACCAAATGTGCTCATACGGCACCTCACACGACTCGTGTAGTATAACACAGCCTGTGAGGCCATCCGTATAGCCTTCAGAATTAAAGTCTTTCTAAGTATAGAATAACCATCTCATAACACATCGTGGATGAACATTGTCTAAGGTTTATGACTCAAGCAGTGTCATGAACCGTGTAACACCACATGGCCGATATGGCCCTTCCATGAAGTGGATTTCTGTCATGCTAGGCAGGTACCCTTGGCATGGCCGACACTTGAAGAACCATTATTGAATCTCCAAGAGAACCACTTGGCCTTATCATTATATTGACTCAGCAGCAGAAGAATAACTTTGATAGAAAAGGTATCATATGAAGCAATATAAATAAGTGCATAACTCTACTGTATCATAACTTATAATAAAGATAAGTTTAGATACAAAATACTCATTAAATGCTCTACTCCAATATCTATGAAGCCTCTACTCAACCGTCTAGAATGGTGCCATGACTGGCTAACGACACCTTAATCAAAAGCAAATAAAGTACTCAACAATAATAAGAGAAGATAATAGGGCTCCTCTAGAATGTAAGGAGGCTCACCAACTTTGGAAGTGTACTGAACTGGACCTCAACAAAGCACGGGCTCAAGTCCTCTATCACCTATATCTACGTCATAAAATGATGTAGGTTCAAAAAGATGTCATTACATAGAATATACTGGTATGTTAAATATCTCAAGAAAATAAAGCTTGACTTGATCAACTTCATGCTCGACTCAATATGCAAGTTTTGTGGAAAATCATGCTTTTAAAATGGGCTTAGTAAAATAGATTCAGTTTGAAATCTCATCCTTAAATCAATGTTTTCTGGGAGTTTCTCTTAATCAACGTCTTTATCCCACCACCTTTAATTAGGTGATGCATAATAAATTAGTATCATTGTTACGCCCGCCCTTAACTTTCCATGAAAAAGGGCAATCAACTCTCTCTTGGATTCAAAATAAGTGTCCACTTGAGGGACTAGAGTCGCCAGGCTAACTGTAACGACTATCCTACGCTGGTGATGTAGTTTTGTTAGTTAAAGTAGAAGTATATTCACTTACAGCTCGGTGCTCGATACCCCTCCCAAGACTTATTCTCGACTCATTATCAACTCAGAACTCAACCCCATTAGGGTATCTCATCTCAATCATTCATCAATTCATTAAATCAATGCAAGGCATCAAGTTTAACTAAGACTCAAATGGTCACTTAGACTCATTCGATTTACTCATCATGTAATGCAAGGAAGATATTCATATGTAGCAATATACAAGAATTAATTCAATATGCTCTTCATACGCAATCAAACTCCACTCTAGATGCTCAATTTACATTAAATCAAATATTTAATTTGATGAATAGAATATCATAAAAATCATGTGATTTAGGGTTAATGCTACCAACTATGAAATATATGTACAAATCTCATAGTCAATAATCATGTCATGTAGTGGATCACCTCATGTAATATAACAAGACCTCATGATAGAGGAAAGGATTTGAATATTAAAATGGTAAAGTTTCTCAATATCTCAACTCTTATCCTAAAAATCTTGGCTCAAGAAATGATGAAGGCGTGTGTGAAGGAAGAGGTTTCATAGTTTGGTAAGCCTTACATATCTAAGAATGAGGGGGAATTAATCTTCAACCTAGTCCTCGCTCTTGTACGAAAACCCTAGTTTATTCCTTCTTCTCCTCTTGCTCTCAAGAAAACCTAAGTGTGTAGAATAAAGAATAATACCATTTGAGTTTATTTAGGACCTCATTCAAGTGTTAAAATGTTTAGGGTTTAATAGAATAGGTAAGGGAAATGGACAAAAATACCTCTATTTCAAAATGTCAACAGGGTCTATGAAACTCTATTTACGACTTATAGGCCTTTTTATGACTCATAACTACCTCTCCTGGATGATGGTCTGAAAATCCTAAGTCTCTGGAAACTGATACGAAATTCCATATTATAAGTCGTATATCCTTTTTCGAGTCATAATCTCTCCTCGTCAATCATATGATTCAAAATTGATCTTCATTAGAATCTTCCACGAAACCCTCTTCTACAAGTCATAATGGATTCTACGAGTCATAAACCCATCTCATACTCTAAAGGTCCTTGAAACTTGAATCACTGGGATTTCTATGGGATCCCTCCCTACTACTCATAAACCTCTCTATGAGTTGTAGGGGCTCTTGTATATTGCTTCTACAATTTTTCTTAGACTGTTCCTCACCAATCCTCTGCATACACTTATCTAGAGAAGGAAGAAATAAATTAAGGGGCATTACATTATGTCTCCCTTAGGATCATTCATCGCCAAATGAAGAGAAAGATAGGGATTAGGTCAAGGCACGAATTTTCCTAAGGACTCTGACAATCAATCAAACTCTCAACTCACTCATGTAATCAACTAAATTGAGAAGTTTATCAAGTAAAACAATCAAACAATTAAAAAATCACATCAATCCCCACTCGGACTCTAGAACTCTATTGTCTATCATATAGGGAATGAAAAGGATATAAGGAATGAAAATTTAGGAATTGGGAGGGAAATAGTCACCCTCAAGTTTTACATCGTTAGTAGGAAGGAATAAATGAGGATATTTGTCCTTGATCTCCTCTTCCACCTCCCAAGTAGATTTTTCTACATGTTGGTTCCTCCATAATACCTTGATAGATGCAATCTCCTTGTTCCTTAACTTGTGAACCTGACGAACAAGGATCTAGATAGGGATCTCCTTATAACTCAGGATGTCTCTCACGCTAATACTCTTAATAGGCATAATCAATTGTGGATCTCCCAAACAATTCTTAAGCATGGAAATGTGGAAAACTGTGTGGATGACCTCTAACTTTAATGGTAGTTCTAACTCATACGCCACATTGCCTACTCTTTTTATAATATCAAAAGGGCTAATATACCTTAGATTCAACTTCCCTTTCTTTCCAAATCTCATTACACCCTTCATGGGTGACACCTTCAAATATACCCAATCATTGACCTCAAACTCTAAGTCTCTCCATCTGACATCTGTGTAGGATTTCTATTGACTCTGTGTAGTCCTCAACCTTTCTCAAATGATATTTAACTTCTCCATAGCTTGGTCAACTAGGTCTAGTCCAATCAACTCTGCTTATCTATCTCAGACCATCAAATCGACGACCTATACCTCCTTCCATAGAGTGCCTCATATGGGGCCATTTGAATTCTCAAATGGAATCTATTATTGTAGGCAAACTCTATCAATAGCAAGAGGTCATACCAATTACCTTAAAGTCAATAGTGCAGGCCCTAAACATATCTTCCAATGTTTGAATAGTGCACTCTACCTGATCATCTGTTTGACGGTGAAAAGCAATGCGAAGCAGCACCTTCAAACCCAAACCCTTCTGAAAAGACCTATAAAATTGGGCAGTGAATTGGGATCCTCTATCTGAGATGATAGATAAAGGGACTCCATGCATTCTAACAATCTCCTTTATATATAATTAGGCATAATCCTCTATAGTGTCAATTATCTTGACTGTTAGTAAGTGGGCTGACTTAGTTATCATGTCAACTATCACCCAAATCGAATCATGTTGTCTCTGAGACCTCAGTAAACTAGTGATGAAGTCCATGTTGTTCATCTCTCATTTCCACTCTAGAATCTCAAAGTTGTAAGCCACTCCACATGGCCTTTGGTGCTCAACTTTAACTTGTTGAGAATTGGTGCAATTGGAACCCAACTCAGCGATATCCCTCTTCATTCCACACAACCAGTAAACTTCTCATGTCATGGTTCATCTTGGTAAATCCTACATGGATGGAATATCTGGAACTATGGCCCTCTAACATAATCCTCTCTAGAACACTATTAACATCTAGGACACATAATCTACCTTGATAAATCAACACTCTATCTCCCCCTTTGGCAAAAGCCATCACTTTTTGCTTATTACATTTTCCTTCAATTGTAATAGGACTAGATCTCGATCTTGTTTCTCTTTCACCTCTACAACTAAGGATGATGTATACATATTGTGTACCAAAACTCCTCCTTCATTAATTCATCTAATTAAACTCTCGATCATGCTATTCTATAGACCTCTTTGGCTAACTCCCTCTTCTCCTCATGCACATGGGTGGTATTTCCCATGGATAACCTGCTAAGAGCATCCGTAACCACATTAGCTTTACCTAGATGACAGAGGATGCTCATATCATAGTCCTTGAGCAACTCAAGCCATCTTCTTTGCATCAATTTGAGCTCTTTCTGGGTGAAGACATATTGCAGGCTCTTGTGGTCTATGAATACATCAACATATGCTCCATATAAATAGTGGTGCCATAGCTTGAGAGTGAACACCATCGCTGCTCAGTCCAAGTCATAAGTGGGATAATTCTTCTCACACACTTTATGTTGTCTAGAAGCATAGACAACAACCTTCTCTTTCTTCATTAACACATATCTCAGTCCTACTCTTGAAGCATCAAAGTAGATGACAAACCCATCTGTTCCATCAGGCAAGGTCAACATAGGTGCAGTGGTTAACCTCGACTTCAACTCTTGAAAACTTTTCTCACACTCATTAGATCAATGGAACTTAGCATTCTTCTGAGTCAATTTGGTTAATCATATGGATATGGAAAAAACATCCCTCAATAAACCTCCGATAATAGCCAGCTAATCCTAGAAAGCTCCTTATCTCGATCAATGAGGTTAGTCTTGGAAAATTCTTAACTGCCTCAATCATTTGAGTATCCACTTGAATTCCATCTCTAGAAATCACACAGCCTAAGAAAGCCACAGATTTGATCCAAAACTCGCACTTAGAAAACTTTCATATGACTCATTCTCTCGAAGTGTTCGGAAAGCGATCCTAAGGTGATTGGCATGCTCCTTCTCATTTCTAGAATACACCAAAATATAATCAATACACACGATCATGAACATATTAAGATAATGACTAAATACTCTATTCATCAGATCTATGAAGGTTGCAGGTGCATTTGTCAACCTAAAAGACATTATAGAGAACTCAAAGTGACCATATTGGTTTTAAAAAGCCATCTTTCGGATATCACATTCTCATACTTTTAACTAATGATAACCTGATGTGAGGTTTATTTTAGAGAAAATGATAGAACCATAAAGTTAGTCAAACACATCATCAATCCTCGAAAGGGGATACTTATTCTTGATAGTCACCTTGTTCAATTGGTGGCAGTCAATACACATCCTCAAAGAACTATCCTTAATTCACATGAACAAGACCAGAGCACCCATATAGAGATACTTGGTCTTATAAATTCTTTCTCTAACAATTCCCTCCTGCTTCTTCAAATCATTTAATTTTTCAGGGGCCATTCTATATAGTGGAATAGAAATAGGTTGGGTGTTAGGTGGCACGTCAATTTTGGAATCGATCTCCCAATCAATAGGAATTCTGGGAAAATCCTTAGGAAACACATTAGGAAACTTACTCACAATTAGAGCAAACTCATAAGAAGGGGGATTTAACCTTATCAAACTTAACTCGCACGAGGTGATAGATACATCCCTTAGAGATCAGCTTTTAGGCGTTAAAGTAAGAAATAAACTTACCCTTAGGTGTATCTGAATCTCCTCTCCACTCAATAATAGGCTCATTTAGAAACTAGAATTTGATAGTTCGAGTTTGACAATCAATAGAGGCATAGCAAGCGTAAAGACAATCCATATCAAGGATCATATCAAAATCAGTCATCTCCAACTCAATTAAATTAGAAAGAGTATCCTATGATAGATGGACACTACATAATTTCTATAGATCCTTTCAGCTCGAGTGAACTCACCAATAAGAGTGCTCAAGCAAACACTCATGGAGAATCTTAAATCTTCTTGCCATATATGGTGTCATAAAAGAACAAGTTGCCACTAGATCAAGAAAGGTGTAACAAGGAAAGGTAAAGACTCGAAGTATACCTGTCACAACATCTAGTGCAACCTTCTAATCCTGTTAGTTTCCCATTGCATATAGACAGTTTGTCCTACCGCCGACCCTTGGTGTAATACCACTCTGATTACCCTCGCTGGTGGTGCTGTGGTAGAAGTCTGGGCCTTCTTACCCCACACTAGTTGACCACACTTATAGTAAGTATTTCCTCCATGTCTACACTCTCACAAATGTATCCTACCATATTTCCCATAAGGTGGCTTCACTTTAGAGCCAAGAGTCACACTTGCCTTGAAACTAGGCGCCCTGTGGTCTAAAGCTTAACTTACCTTGGGACCTTTTGTCATGTCTACGGCTCGAGGCTGGTGCACTGGCTGAAGATGATGCATAGCTAGGGAACTCTTCTGGAAGTAGGACTTATCTCCCTTACTCTACTTGTGATGACTGGGCTTAGGTCCTACTGATCTGGCCTTTTTATTCAAATGCTCCTCTCTTTATTTCTTCTTATCCCCCTCAGTCTATTGGGCATAGACCATGATTTTGGAGATATCTATGCCTGGGATCAACAATTCCGCCTTGAACTCTTTCTTCACCAACCTACCCAAACCAGATACAAATTTTCTTATTCTTGCTCTCATATATGGAATCATCTCTAGGGAATACCTGGAGAACTTAATAAATTTCAGGCTATACTTTCACAGTCATCCTCTCTTGCTTTAGATTCACAAAGTCTTATAACTTTGCCTCTCTCAACTCCTGAGGGAAGAAGTGATCTAGGAAGGAACTCTCAAACTTATCCCAAGTAGTTGGCTCAGCATCATCGCCTCGACTCTCTTCTCACTTATTGCACCAAACATTAGCCACATCCTTGAGATGATAGGCAACAAGCTCAACTCCCTCATCTCAGTCATATGTATAGTCTTCAGTACTTTCCACATCTCATCAATAAAGTTCTGAGGGTCCTCCTCAACCTTAGACCCAGTGTACATAGGTGGGTTCATCCTTAGAAAGTCTACCAGTCTGGAGGCAATTGTTGGCTCATAATAGATAGAACTAGGGGTTTCTGAACCCTGATTCCCACTCTGAGTAGCTAACAACTGAGTGAGCATAGAAATAGCTCCTTGCAAATTAGCCTCTAAAATAGGAGCAGGTAGAGCAATAGGCGTCACGGGAACACTATCGACCACAGCCCCTCATTTCTGTTTGAGGAGGCACCTCTGAAGTAGGGCTTTTAGTAGTGCTAGCTAAAGCATTCCTTTGGGTTACCGTGTGTCTAGGAGTCTTGTATGTAATCACGTAATGCATGAATTATAAAAGTAATTTTATAGAGTTTTGAACTTTATCGCATGAACTCAGATCACAAGAAAGGGTAAAAGTTCCTAACATCTTGTAGCCTCCTACTTATGAAGTGTGGTACATAACACACTCTTAAACAAGACTCTGCTAGACATGACTTCATAGACTCCTTAGGACTCTTAAACTTTGTGCTATGATACTAAGTTGTTACCCCCCGGGCGGGTACCCTTGGAGTGATCGGCACTTGAAGGACTATTATTGGTTTCCTAAGAAAATCACTTAGCCTCATCGTCATATCAACTCCATAGGGAAAGAATAACTTAGAAAGTAAGGTAGTATATACAGGAAGATAAGTAAGTGTAACTCCACTGTATTATAGCTTATAATGAAGATAATTTTAGATACAAAATACTCATTAAATACTCTACTCCAAAATCTATAAAGTTTCTACTTAACCATCTAGAATGGTGCCATGATAGGCCATGGATACCTCAATCAAAAGCAAATAAAGTACTTAACAATAATAAAAAGATAATAGGGCTCCTCCAATATATAAGGAGGCTCACCAACTCTAGAAGTGTATTGATCTAGACCTCAATGAGGTACGGGCTAAAGTCCTCTATCACTTGTATCTATATCATAAAATGATGCAGGTCCAAATGGATATCAGTACATGGAATATATTGGTATGTAAAATGGCTTAAGAAAATAAAGCTTGAACCACTCAAGTTGACTCTACAACTCATGCTCGACTTAACATGCAAGTTTTATGGAAAATCATGCTACCAAAATAGGCTCAGTAAAATACACTCGATTTGAAATCGCATGCTTAACTCAATGTTTCTTAGGAGTTTCTCTTAACTAACATCCTCATACCACCACCTTTAATTAGGTGATGCACAACAAATCAGCATCATTGCCACGCCCGCCCTTAACTTGCCATAGAAAAAGGGGATCAATGCTCTCTTGGATCCAAAATAAGTGTCCAATTGCAGGACAAGAGTCTATTAAAACAGTAATGACTATACTATACTGGCAATGTAGTTTTGTGGGTTAAAGTAGAAGTGTACTTGCTAATTGCTCGGTGCTTGATGCTCCTCCTGAGACTAAAATATGCTCGACTCCTCAATCAACTCAAAACTAAACCCCATTGGGTTATCTCATCTCAGTCATTCATCAATTCATTCTATAAACCAAGGCATAAAGTTTAACTTAGACTAAAACAGTCATTTAGAGTCACTTGATTTACTCATCATGTAATACAAGCAAGATATTCATGTCTAGCAATATACATGACTCAATGCAACATGCTCTTCATACTCAATCATGCTTAAATTACTCCACTCTAAATGTTAAATTTACATCAATTTAAACATCCAATGTGATGAAAATAATCTCATAAAAACATGTGATTTGGGGCTTCGTGCTACCATGTACGAAATACATGTACAAATATCATAATAAATAATCATGCCATATAGTGATCACCTCATGTAATATAATAATATCTCATGATAGATGCAAGGATTTCAATATTAAAACAGTAAAATTTCTCAAAATCTTAACTCATTTCCTCAAAATCTTGACTTAAGAAATGATAAATGGGTGTGTGAAGGAAGAGGTTTTACACTTTGGTAAGCCTTACATATCTGAGAATGAGGGGTACTCAATCTTCAACCCAATCCTTGCTCTTATGTGAAAACCCTAGTTTCATCTTCTCCTCTTATTCTCAAGAAAACCCAAGTGCGGGGAATGAATAATAATACCTTTTGGGTTCATTTAGGACCTCATTCAGGTATAAAAAAATATCTAACATTTAATGGAATAGATAGGGAAAATAGACAAAAATACCCCTTATTAAAACTATCGGCAGGGTCTATAAAACCCAGTTACAACTCATAGTCCCTTCTAGGAGTTATAACTGCCTATTCTGGATAAAGGTCTGAAAATCCCAAGTCTCTAGAAACTGATATGAAACACCACATTACAAGTCATATTTCTTTTTCTGAGTCCTAATCTCTCCAAATGAAAAATATGATCCAAAATTGATATTCACTGGAATCTACCATGAAACACTCTTCTACGAGTCATAACTAATTCTACAAGTTGTAAACCCATCTCATACTCTAAAGGTCCTTGAAACTTGAATCGTTGGGATTTGGTACGGATCCATCTTTATGACTTGTAAACCCCTCTATGAGTCGTAGGGGCTCTCGTAGATTGCTTCTTCAATTTTTCTCTGACTCTTGCTCACCTTCCTCTTTACCTACTTATCCAGATTAGGTAGAAAGAAATTAAGAGGCATTACAATTTCACCAAATTTTTCTAATTGTGGGATTTCCGTTCTGGACCTTTGTTGAGCAAAATGTTGTCTAAGTATTGGTTCACGGGCAAGTGCATGGTCCATGTAATGCCACACGGATCACACCTGTCTTTAAAGTGGTGACATACAATTTTTCAACTCATTTAATTATCAACATTTTCGTAAATACGATTTATTCTAATGGTCTTTTTGGACTTCCTATGCCTCCTAGAGTCTTCCTAATGACCTAAACCCTATTCCTAGTATTCAAATTCATACCCCACATTTGGAAATCCTCTCCAGACTCTCTCAAGAATACTAGTGAAAATTAAGCTTGGGATTCAAGGAAAGGCTCCTTCTCCTTCAAATTTCTTCTTGGAACTTCTTTATTAGCAAGGTATGTAGGTTTTGATCCTTAGTTCCTTTCAACCAAGGAGACCCAAATCTATCAAGCAATTTTCATGAATTTAAGATTTATTTTAAATGTGGTTTTTCATTATTATGATTATTTAAATTCAATTAATATGTGGGTTATACTTTATTTATGATTTTAAGTTACTTTCCCATCCCTTAGAACTATGTGTTTAATGTTTGAATATGCTTCTGAACCGATAATGTGAGTTGGGATACTTTGAGGCTTGTTTGAAGACTCTTGGGTCCCCATTCGCCATGTCACTCCTAGACCCTAGGCCGAGGTTGTGACAGAGATGGTGTTAGAGCGGTAGGTTTGTAAAATAATCCTTTGAGTTCAACATGTCACGTTAAGTAGACACCTACTCATGGGTGTGAAGTAAACATGCCTATGAGTTAGGGGCTATGACAACGTTCTAGGAATTATCTTACTTCTTTATGTTTTATGCAATTCTATGAATCGTATGTTTGGTTTCTCTGATCTTGATGGTGTCCTTGCTCCAATATGGAATATGCCTCGAGGGAGAGCTCCCAGATCGACTCCGACTAATGAGGGTCAAGCATCCCAAGGGCCCATGGAAGATCCTATCTCTAATAGTGAATTCGATATGGCCTTTGCTATGCTTGCCTAGGTGGTGACTACTTAGACTAGGCAAGCTAACCTTTCTCTGGATCGTACTCCAACTTCTAGGTCAGGGATTTCAGCTGGATAAATCCTTCAGAGTTATTTGGGTCAAAGGCCGATGAGGATGCTCTGGAGTTCGTTTACGAGCACCAAGGTTTTGAATGTCATGGGTGTAACTTCTGAGGAGAAAGCTAAATTGGCTACCTGCAGTTGAAGGATGTGGCTGAGGTGTGGTATACCCAATGGATGATAGAGAGGGTTTGTGGTTATGGTGTTAATTGGGAGGAGTTCAAGCTTAGCTTTTTGGATCGTTTCTTCCCATTGGAACTTAGGGAAGCTAAGATAACTGAATTTATCAACTTTAATGAAGGGGGTATGAGTGTGAGGGACTATGCGCTCAAGTTCATTAAGCCCTCCTAGTATGCTCTGACACTTGTGGTTGATCCTCATAAAAGAAAGCACAAGTTCATTTTTGGTATCTTTGACTTGCTTGTGAAAGAGTGTCACACGATGATGCTTATTGGAGATATGGATATATCTGGACTCAAGGTATATGCAAAAAAAATTCAAGGGGAGAAACTCAAAGAGAGGAGAATGAATGATCCTAAGAGAGCTTGTTATGATGGTAGGTTCTCTAACTCTAAAGGTAGTGATTTTGGTCTCTTCCAACAAGGTCAAGGCTCTAATGCTCAGGTTGCTTATGCTAGAATACCCCTTCTAAGGCACCGTTTGTTGGTGGACCATGGTGTCCTCTATGTGAAAAATATGGGAAGCACCATATAGGTGAATGTTAAAGAAGTTTGGGCGCCTACTTTGGGTGTGGTCACAAGGGCCACAAAATTTCTGATTGCTCTAAGGCTGCTGAAAAGGGTAAGGGCCAAGTAGCTAGGGGTGCTCCGAGCCAACCAAGAGGTCCTTAAGGTGGTTCCCTAAAGAGCAACAGTTTTCATGCTCTTCATGTCCGTCAGGAAGTGCAGGAGGCTCCGGATGTTATCACTGGTACATTAAAAGTCTTTGATTTGATGTTTATGCTTTACTTGATCTGGGTGCCAAATTATCATTTGTTAATCCTCTGTATTCTGTTAAGTTTGGTTTGAATACTGAAATTTTGATAGAGCCTTTTTTGATTTATGCACCCATTGGTGAATCTGATATTGCTCATTAGGTATATCGGGGTTGTCCTGTTTCTGTGTTGCATACCATTTTTCCATATGATCTTGTGGAGATGGAGATGTTTGATTTTGATATGATTCTTAGGATAGATTGGTTGTATACATCTTATGCCTCTTATGCCTCTATAGATTGTAGGACCTGAAAGGCAAAGTTCCAACCTCCAGGTGAGCTCGTTCTCGAATGGAAGGGTAGTGACTTTGCTATTAGAGGTCGGTTTATTTTCTACCTTAAGGCCCAAAAAATGACTGCCAAGAGGTGTATTTATCATATTGTAAGGGTCAAGGATGTGGAGTCTAAGTTATCTACTCTTGAATCGGCCCTAATATTGAATACGTTTTTGGATGAAACACTCCTCAAATGCTTCAAAATGCCCCATAATCATAATTTTCATATATCTCAAAATTTATGCATGATTTTAAAAATCCAACTTCATATTCTCAATCAGGGGGAAAAATTGATTGGGTGATGGTTATAACCCAAATTGTAGAAGACCCATAGAAAAATAATTTTTGCTAGTTCTATGTTTTCTAGTGGTTGTCTGCGTCCAGGGTGCTATATGCCACTATGTAATTTGAAGTCTGCATCTGGTCCATGTCTCACCTGGGTCGTAGACCAGTGTAATATTTTCCTTGGTTTTCTTATCTAGTCCAAGGGCATTGGGGTCATAACCCCATGACTATTTATACGTGAAATCTCCCATACTTAACCATTTTTTTCAACTCTATAACTTACAAAACCCTCTTTGAAACCTCTCTAAGACTCTATCAATTCTCTCATTCAAATCTAAGGATTTCAAGCTCAATTTTGGAACTCAATGACTCATTCCAAGCTCTAAGTCTACTTCAAATTCTCTTCAAGGGATTTATGATTTAAGGAATGTGGGTTTTCATCCATGAGTCCTTTCATTATGGAGCGCAACCTTCTCTTTTTATGAAAATTGCATGATTTCAAGTTATATTACTATGAGTATCTCTTATTAAGAAATATGAACATAAATCATGTAGGGGTTTTATCAAGTATTGATTGATTATGCATGAATGTCTATTTCACACTTATTCCATGAATTGATTTTTGTCTATTGAGACTATGCATGTTTTGAGCTATAAAACGATCAACTATTATGAGCTTTTCTGATGTAGTTCAAGGTACTTTACATGAGGATTTTACTACCATTTTGGTGGGTTGAATTGCACTGAGTTTACTCATCTTATTTCACTCTTGAATTGCATGATTTTGAATAAGTATCATGAACCCACCATGTGTTTGATAAAATGACATGAAAGAATTCTCAAGTTATTGATGATCCATTATATAATTTACAAGTCAAGCGATTTCATGATGATTAGCAGCTTTCATCATGTGTTGATTTCATTAAAAGTATCTATGATTTTAAAAGTATAAAGCTAAGCCCTATTTTCATGATTTTTAGCTCTTCGAAGCCATTCATGTTAAAGCAAGGGTTCATGTATGATTATGATCTATTCTTATGTTCACGTTAGGCTCACTATTAAGGGTCAAGCGTGTTATGAGCTACTCAAATCATATTCTTACAAGTTATTTAAGTTATGATTAAAGTATATTATTTCAAGTATTCTGTGAAATTAGACTTAGCATCGATGGATTGGATGTCGACATGGACTATCTTCAAGGGTCCATACTCATTTTTTCAAACTATGTGCCACCATAGGATTATGATTATTATCCTTGTTATACTAATGGATCCATCTAGTGCACTTTATCATGAAATCCTTTTCGAAATGAGTCATGTTCCCATAAGGAGGGTTGCTTCATACAAAATGGGTCATGTTCCTGGAAGATGAAGTATGGTTTACCTTGGCAAGTAGACCACCTCTTTATTAATGAGGGGTATTTATTGGGATTCCAAGTTATAGCTCGCTTGGTATTACTCATGTCAATTAATCTCTCTTCCCAAATATGTATGGTATACTATGCAAGTTGAATGATTTACAAGTATGTTTTATTACAAGCATTGATCATGCATATCATATTTAGATTATATCTATTGCTTATTTGTATGAATTTTGAATATGATGACTTATATCCTTGTTGCATAGTAACACATACTCTATGCCTATATGATATTACAATGTAGGAACCAGAGATTCTTTTAATCATCCTCCTCTAAGTGGCTAGTTTGATTCTTGGAGATAGCTTTAGTGAGTCCTCAATTCCGAGGACAATATCTACTAATCTATGTTATGTTGAGACTCCTTCTTATGTTGAATACTTACTATTATAAGGGTAAGCCCCAGAAGTGTCTCGACCCACTCCATTCTAAAATAGAGGTGTTGTTGGATATTATAATGTAATTATTCTATGATCTTGACTCTTTTATGCTTTTGTGGTTACCAAAGACTTCCCTTAGTCTTGTTTCTCCTTTTTATTATATCTTGTGATGCTTATTTTGCTTCTACAACCAAGGATGTGTGATGGGCATGCTAAGAGGCTTGTTTGGGGTCTCTTCGGGTTCCCCATTTGCCATGTCACTTCCAGGCCCTAGGCTTGGGTCATGACAAACTTTGTATCAGAGCACTAGGTTGTTAATAGTCCTCAGAAATCCAACATACCACATTGATTAAAGTCTTATTCAGGGTTGTGAAGCGTGCTACAACAATGAATAAGAGGTTGTGAGGCATTTCAGGAAATGTTTCACTTGTTTATGATGTATATTGTGCTTTAGATGTAAATATAAGGGTTTTCCCCTAACAAATGCTCTTTTTTCTTCTAGGTCATGCTGATACCAAGAGGAAAGCTAAAGAGTGCCCATACACCCGAGGAGCAACCGTCTCCTTTCGCTCCTCAAGCTCCTCAAGATGGAGGGGTAGCCTAAGAAGTGTTCTGGGATTCCATCACAATGTTGGCCCATGCCATGACCAACCAAATGAACCAAGAGGCCCAGGCCCTTCATGCTCCTACTCTAGCTTCAAGGGTGATGGATTTCACAAGAACGAATCCACCAGAGTTTCATGGGTCCAAGGCGGATGAGGATCCCCAAGAGTTCATCGATGAGGTTTATAAGGTTCTATCTATCATGGGGGTCAATTCAGAGGAGAAATTAGACTTAGTAGCCTACTAACTCACAGGTTTGGCCCATATTTGGTTTACATAATGGAAATTGAGAGGAGAGATGATGATACTATTCCTTGGGAGGAGTTTAAAGCCACCTTCCTCAATCGGTTCTTTCCTATCACACTAAGAAAGGCTAAGATGATGGAGTTTATGAACCTCAAGTGAGGTTGCATGAGTGTGAGGGAGTATTCCCTCAAGTTCAGTAAGCTTTCTAAGTATGCTCTATATTTAGTAACCGATCCTAGAGCTAGAATGAACAAATTTGTCTTGGGAGTGTCCAACTTGGTTAATGAAAAGTGTCATACCGCCATACTAGTGAGTGATATGGATTTGTCTCAGATCATGACATTTGGTAAACAACTAGAGGGGGAAAAGCTTAGAAAGAGAAGAAGTAGTGAGTCCAAGAGGGATTAATTTGAAGATTGTTTCCAAGATTCTAAGGGTGGATGGTTTCACAAGGCCATAAATTCCAAGTCCAAGGGTCTTCCAATGCTCCTAACAAGAGATTTTCTAATGATAAGCCAAGATTTCAAGGCGACAATAGTGGGATGGCAAATCCTAAGTGTTAAAATTGTAGGTAAAACCATAGTAGCCCATATTTGAAGAAATCTAATACAACTTTGGTTATGGTGAAATAGGTGACAAGTTTATTGATTATCCTCTAGCTCAACACAAAGGTAGATATGGTCGTCCTCAAGGACAAGGTGCTAATATGGGTCAAAGGGCAAAGGGAGCCCAACAAGGGTGTGCTCCAAGGTAAATAGGTTCATTACTCTCCAAGGAAGGCAAGGGGTAGATGAGGCACCCGATGTTCTTAATGGTATGTTAATGGTTTTTGACTATAATATGTATGCTTTGATAGATTCGGGTGCCACTCTCCTTTCATTACTCCTTTTGTTGCCAAAAAGCTTTATGTGAGTCCCGAATTTTTGTGTGAACCTATGAAGTGTCTACCCCCATTAGTGAGTCCATTATTTCTAAAAGAACCTATAGAAAATCTCATGTTTATATCATATAAAGTTTTTCCTTATGATTTGTTGACTTAGATATATTAGATTTTGATGTCATTCATGGGATGGATTGACTACATGCATATTATGCTTCCATCAATTGTTGAACCCATAAAATTAAATATGATTCCCTAATCAGCCCATCCTTGAGTGGAAAAGTCATAACGTGGTGGTCAAGGGTAGATTCATTTATTTTCTCAAAGTCCAAAAGTTGATTTCTAAGGGTTGCATTTATCATCTTGTGAGGGTTGGGGATGTTGAGTCTAAAGACCTTCCTATTGAGTCAATTCCGGTGGTCAATGAGTTTCTTGATGTTTTTCCTAGTAAGCACCCCGATGTTCCTCTCGAAAGAGAAATAGACTTCGTTATAGACCTCTTTCCCAATACAAAATTTATTTCCACTCCCCCTTATAATATAGCCCTGACGAAATTGAAGGAGTTGAAGGATCAATTGAGGTATTTGTTGGAGAAGGATTTCATAAGGCCTAGTAAGTCACCTTGGGATGCACCAATATTGTTTATGAAGAAAAAAGATGGTTCTCTTAGAATATACATTGATTACTAATAACTTAATAGGATTACCATAAAGAACAAGTACCCTTTACCAAGGATTAATGACTGTTTTGATCAACTACAAGGGGCTAGTCACATTTCTAAGATTTATCTTCGATCCGAATACCACCAAGTGAAGGTGAGGGATTATGATATTCCTAAGATGGCTTTTTGGACTAGGTATGGACATTTTGAATTTGTGGTTATGTCTTTTGCAATGACTAATGCACTGGCTATATATATTTATGGATATCATGAATAGAGTCTTTAAATGCTACCTTGATATGTTTCTGGTGGTCTTTATTGATGATATATTGATTTATTCTCGGAGTGAGAAAGAGCATTAAATCACTTGAGGGTCGTGTTTCAAATCTTAAGGGATGAGTGGTTGTTTGCTAAATATGAAAAGTGTGAATTTTGGTTGAAAGAGGTTGTTTTTCTAGGGCATGTGGTGCCAGATGATGGCATTAAGGTGGATCCTAAGAAGACAGAGGGGATAAGAAATTCGCCTAGACCCTTGACTCCATCGGACATTAGCGGTTTCTTGGGTTCGGTGGATTACCACTAAAGGTTTGTGAATGGGTTCTCTTATTTTGCTTCCCCTATGACAAAGTTGACCCAAAAAAGGAAAAAATTTGTGTGGACTGATAAATATGAAAAGAATTTTCAAGATTTGAAAGATAAGCTTATCTCTACTCCTATCTTGGGTCTACTAGAAGGGTTGGAAGGGTTTATGGTTTATAGTGATATCTCAAGAATTGGTTTGGGGTGTGTTTCGATGCAAATGACAAGGTGATACCATATGCTTGTATGCAACTTAAGGTGCAGGAGCGGAATCATCCCATCCATGATCTTGAATTGGCGGACATGGGTTTGCCTTGAAAATTTAGCATAACTTTTTGTATGGGGTTCTTGTTGACATGTTTACTGAGCACAAGAGTCCCCAATATGTGTTTACACAAAATATCTTAACTTGAGACAAAGAAGGTGGTTAGAGCTCCTTAAAGATTATGATAAGAGTGTGCATTATCATCTCTAGAAAGCTAATATTGTGGCCGATTATCTAAGTAAAGTGTCCATGGGTCGTCTAGCTCATATTGATGATGGTGGCAAAGAGGTGGCAGGAGAAGTTCCCCGATTGGCTAGGTTGGAGGTTAAGTTAGATGAAGTTGAAAATGGTGGTATGCTGATTGTTGATGGTTCTTAATCCTCTTTGATTGAGAAAGTAAAGTCAAAACAAGATCTTGACCTTGCCTTGCTAGAGTTGAAGGACTTGGTTAAGGATGGTAAAGTAGAGGTTTTCTCCCAAGGGAGAGATGACACCCTTAGGTAACAAGGTAGATTGTGTCAGCATAATGTTGATGACTTAAGGGAGGATTTTGAACGAGGCTCATAATTCATCTTATTCTATTTATCCTGGTTCCACAAAGATATATAGAGACTTGAGGGAGGTGTATTGGTGGGGTGATATGAAGAGGGATATTGCCAAGTTCGTATCTAGATGTCACAATTGTCAACAAGTGAAAGCCAAACACCAAAGGATGGGTGTCCTAGCCCAAGACATAGAAATTCCTACTTGGAGGTGGGAAGAGATCAACATGGATTTTCTGGTTGGGTTGCCTAAGACAAGGAGACACTTTGATTCTATTTGGGTTGTTGTGGATAGAATGACAAAGTCAGCTCAGTTTATACCTGTCAAAACCACTTGTAGTGCCACAGATTATGCTAAGTTATATATTCATGAGTTGGTTAGACTGCATGGGGTGACCTTATCTATCATTTTGGATTTGGGTGCTCAATTCGATTCTCACTTTTGGAGGTCCATCCAAAGAGGTTTCGGTACCAAGGTCAATCTTAGCATGGTTTTTCATCATCAAATAGATGTTCAAGCCAAAAGGATTATCAAAACTCTTGAGAATATGCTTAGGGCTTGTATTTTGGAGTTTAAGGGTAGTCGGGATGAATATCTTCCTCTTATTGAGTTTGCTTACAATAATAGCTACCACTCAAGCATTGCCATAGCTCCCTTTGAAAATTTATATGGTAGCCATTGTAGATCCTTAGTTGGGTGGTTTGATGTTGGGAAGATGGATTTACTATGTCCAGATTTTATTATAGAAGCCTTGGAAAAGGTGAGGTTGATAAGGTAGAGATTGAAGACATCCCAAAGTAGATAAAAGTCCTACTCCAACGTGAGAAGAAGAGATCTTGAGTTTAAGGTTGGTGATTGGGTTTACTTGAAAGTCTTAACAATAAAGGGTAAGGTTCGGTTTGGCAAGATTAGGAAATTGAACACAAGGTTTGTGGGTCCTTATAGAGTTCTGAGGAGAGTCAGTAAGGTTGCATATAAGCTGGAGTTGCTTGTGGAGATGAATATGGGTCATCTGTTCTTTCATGTGTCTATGTTGAGAAAGAGTGTGGGTGACCCAAGTGCTGTAGTGACCTTATAGGTTGTGGGTGTTGTGGAAGATAATTTGACCCATGAGGAGGTCCTAGTGGAGATTTTGGATAGACAAGTGAAGAGGTTGAGAAACAAAAATGTAGCTTCCTTCATGGTCCTTTAGAGGAATCGACAAGTTGAAAGTGCCATATAGGAATTCGAGACAGACATAGAAAAGTGATACCCATATCTCTACCACTCTACTCCAGCCAAAGGAAATAATTTAAGTCCCTTATATGATTTCAAGTCTTAGGTTTCAGCCCTCATGTTATTTTCCATGCATTTATATTTATGGTAACAAGTTTATGGTAATTTTTGACATTCATGTCGAGGCTTTTTGAAAATGATGTGCAAATGCATTTGTTGCATTAATACCTAGCTTAAATCTTTATAATTACTTCTCTTACATATGTTCCTTTGACATTCAGGGACGAACATTCCCGGGGCTCATGTGCTTCGAAATGCCCCATAATCAAAATTTCCATATATCTCAAAGTTCATGCGTGATTTTGAAAATACAACTTCATATTCCCGATCAAGGGGAAATATTGACTAGGAAATGGGTAAAACTTGGATGTTATAAGTCCCGTAATAAAAAAAATTTCACTAATTTTATGATTTTCAGTGGTTATTCAGGCCCAGGGCGCGCCACTGTGTACTTTTGAAGTTCGCATCTTATTCGCGTTACACCTAGGCCGCAGACTAGTGTAATTTTCCTTGGTTTTCTTACCTCCACCATGGGCATAGGGGTGTAGCCCCATGCCCACTTAAACGGCAAATCTCTTATACTTATCCATTCTTTTCAACTCTCTGACTCATAATACCCTCTCTAAAACCTCTCAAGACTCTATCAATTCTCTCATTCAAATCTAAGGATTTTAAGCTCAATTTTAGAACTCAAGAACCTATTACAAGCTCTAAGTCTACTTCAAATTCTCTTCAAGGGATTCAAGGTTTAAGGTATGTGGGTTTTCATCCATGGGTCGTTTTACCAATGGAGCCCAACCTTCTATTTTTATGAAAATTGCATGATTTCAAGTTACATTACCTATGAGAATCTATTATTATTAAATATGAACATAAATCATATTGCGGTTTTATCAAGTAGTGATTGATTATGCATGAGTATCTATTTCAAGTCTATTCCATGAATTAATTTTTTTCTATTGAGACTATGCATGTTTTGAGCTATGAAACTATCAACTATTATGGGCTTTTTATGATGGATTTCTAGGTACTCTACATGAGGGTTTTACTACCGTATTGATGGGTTGAATTGCATTGAGTTTACTCATCTTATTTCATTCTTGACATGCATGATTTTGAACAAGTATCATGAACCCACCATGTGTTTGATAAAATGATATGACAAGAATTCTCAAGTTATTGATGATCTATTACATGATTTATAAGTTAGGCAACTTTATGATGATTAAGGGCTTTCAGGTTTGTCTTAAATTCATGAAAAGTATCTACAATTCTACAAGTATCAAGTTCAACCCTATTTTCTAGATTTTTACCTCTTGTGAGCCATTCATATTAAAGCAAGGGTTCATGTACGATTATGATCTATTCTCATGTTCAAGTTAGGCTCACCACTTTTGGTCAAGCTTGTTATGAGCTACTCAAGTCATGTTACAATATATTCATTCTATGATTGAAGTATGATTATTTCAAGTGTTCTGTGAGATTAGACTTAGCACCGATGATTGGATGTCGGCATGGACTATCTTCAAGGGTCCATACTCCTTTCCTCAAACTATGTTCCACCATAGGATTATGATTAATACCCTTGCTATACTAGTGGATCTACCTAGTGCACTTTATCATGAAATCCTTTTCAAAATGGGCCATGTTCCAGTAAGGTGGGTTGCTTTATATGAAATGGGTCATGTTCCCATAAGGTGAAGTTTGGTTTACCTTGGCAAGTAAATCACCTCTTTACTGATAAGGGGTACTAATCAGCATTCCAAGTTATAGCTTGCTTGATCTTACCCATTCGATTAACATCTCTTCCCATATATGTATGGTATACTATGCAAGTTGAATATTTTACAAGCATGTTTCATTACAAGCATTGATCATACATGTCATGTTGAGATTATATCTATTGCTTGTATGTATGAATTTCGAATATGACGACTTATATCTTTGTTGCGTTATACCCTGTATACTTAGTATATTCAAACGTACTAATGCATTATCTATGCCTACATGATATTACCATGTGTAGACCAGAGCTCCTTTTGATTATCCTTTTCCATGTGGCTAGTTTTCTTCTCGAAGAAAGATTTAGTGATTTCTCATTCCGAGGACAATATCTATGTATCCATGTTATGTTAAGATTCCTTCATATGTTAAATACTTACTATTATGAAAGTGAGCCTGGAAATGTCTCGGCCCCGCCTCTATTCTAAAGTAGAGATTTGTTTGGATACTATAATGCACTTATGCTATGAGCTTGACTCATTTTTTCTTTTGTGGTTATTAAAGACTTCCCTTAGTCCCATTTCCCTTTTTTATTATATCTTGTGATGCTTATTTCACTTCTGTGACCAAGGATGTGTGATGGGTATGCTAAGAGGCTTGTTTGGAGTCCCTTTAGGTTCCCCATTCATCATGTCATGTCTAGGCCCTAGGCTTGCGTTATGACATTGGATGTGTTTCTCGAAGACTTGCTCGATATTTCTCCCGAAATAGAAGTAGACTTTGGCATAGATCTTTTCTTGGACACTCAACCTATCTCTATTACTCATTATCATATGGCCCCAGCTGAGTTGAAGGATTAGTTGAAAGATTTGTTGGAGAAAGGTTTCATTAATCCAAGTATATCTCCGTGGGGTGCTCCGGTGTGTTTTGTAAGAAACAAAGATAGATCTCTTCGGATGTGCATTGGTTATAGGCGATTGAATAAGGTGACCATTAAGAATAAGTATCCATTGCCTAGGATCAATAACTTGTTTGACCAACTTCAAGGGGCTACTCATTTCTCAATGATTGAATTCTATTCTCGGTATCATCAGTTGAAAGTTATGGAGTGTGATATTCCCAAGATGGCTTTTCAAACTAGGCATGGGCACTTTGAATTTGTGATAATGTCGTCTGGTCTAACTAATGCTCGGTCATGTTTATGGATCTTATGAATAGGGTGTTCAAGTCATTCCTTGATAGTTTCATAGTTGTATTCATTGATGATACTCTCATTTATTCCCGAAGTGAGCGAGAGCATATAGATCATTTGAGGTTGGTTTTTCAAACCTTGAGGGAGAAGAAATTGTATGCTAAGTTTAGCAAATGTGAGATTTGGTTGGGTGAAGTGGCTTTTCTCGGTCATGTGGTGTCTAGTGATAGTATTAAGGTTGACCGGAGAAGTCTGAGGCCGTTAAGAATTGGCCTAGACCCTTGAATCCTTTGGACATTCGAAGTTTTCTTGGGTTGCCTGGTTATTATAGTAGGTTTGTTAAAAAGTTCTCATCCATTGGATCTTCGTTGACTAAGTTGACCCAAAAGAAGGTCAAGTTTATGTGGTCAGACGAATATGAGAAAAGTTTTCAAAGTTTCAAGGATCGGCTTACATCGGCTCATACTTTGACTTTACCAAATGGCTTGGATGGATTTGTGGTGTACTATATGCTTCACGGATTGGGTTGTGTTATTACTCATGCAACTTGCTAAGGTTATAGCCTATGCATCCCGGTAATTGAAGGTACATGAGCATAATTACCCGAACTCATGATCTTGAGTTAGTATTAGTGGTATTTGCCATAAGAATTTGGAGGCATTATTTGTATGGAGTGCACGTTATTGTTTTCACTGATCACAAGAATTTTGAATATGTGTGCACTCAAAAGGATCTTAACTTGAGGCAGAGGAGATGGTTGGAACTCCTTAAGGACTATGACATAAGTGTTCAATATTACCCCGACAAGGCCAATATGGTAGCCAATGCTCTTAGAAGGATATCTATGGGAAGTATGGCTCATGTTGAGGAGGAGAAGAAGGAGTTGGCAAAGGATGTTCACTATTTGGCCAGATTGGGTGTTAGGTTGGCCGACTCCAATGATGGTGGTATTCATGTCCAAAATGGGGCCAAATCATTAGTGGTTGTTGATGTAAAGGCTAACCAAGATCTAGACCTGTCATTGGTTGAGTTGAAGAAATTGGTTGCCAAAAAGAAGATAGAGGTTTTCTCCCAAGGGGAAGGTGGTATACTACAATATCAAAACTGGTTATGTGTTCCAGATGTGGATGATCTTAGGAAGGTGATCATGAGTGAAGCCCATAACTCTCATTATTCTATTCATTCAAAATCTACTAAGATGTATCAAGACTTGAGGAAAGATTATTTGTAACATGCTATGAAGAAGGACATAATCAAGTTTGTATCTAAATGCCAAATTGTTAACAAGGGAAGGTAGAGCACCAATGGCTTGGTGGGCTGGCTCAAGATATTGTGATTCCTACTTGGAAATAGGAAGATGTGAACATGTACTTTGTCATTGGTTTGCCTTGAACCTAAAGGCAATTTGACTCTATTTTTGTTACCGTTGACCAGATGACTAAGTCATCTCACTTCTTACTGATCAAGACTACTTTTGGTGCCCAAGATTATGCAAAGTTGAACATCTAGGAGTTGATGAGGTTGCATGGTGTGCCTAGGTCTATCATATAAGATTATGGTACCCAATTCACTTCTCACTTTTGAATGTCATTTCAAAGGGAACTTGGTACCAAGGTTAAGTGGACCACCACCTTGTATCCTCAAACTGATAGACAAGCCAAGAGGATAATTCAAACCTTGGAGGACATGTTGAGGGCTCGTGTGTTGGAATTCAAAGGTAATTCGCATAACAATCTTCTACACATTGAGTTTGCTTATAATAATAGATTTCATGCTAGCATTGGTGTAACATTGTTTAAGGCTTTGTATGGTTGGAGATGTAGCTATCAATTGGGGTGGTTTGAGTTTGGAGAAATAGCCTTGATTGGTCTGGATATGGTGTGGGAGGCTATGGAGAAAGTGAACTTGATGAGGAAGAGGTAAAAGATGGCCTAATATCACCAAAAGTCTTATATAGATGTTAGAAAGAGGGACCTTGAGTTTCATGTTGGTGATTGGGTG
This sequence comes from Solanum sejunctum, assembly GCA_025642045.1. Lineage (NCBI taxonomy): Eukaryota > Viridiplantae > Streptophyta > Magnoliopsida > Solanales > Solanaceae > Solanum > Solanum sejunctum. The sequence continues at coordinate 37,068 of JAOTQJ010047718.1, forward strand.
TATGTGAAGGTTTTGCCTATGAAAGGTGTGATGCATTTTGGTAAGAAGGGGAAATTAAGTCCCCGATATGTAAGCCCTTATGAGATTATGGAGCGAATTGGGAATGTGGCTTATAAGGTAGAGTTGCCTTTGAATTTGGGCTCGATTCACCAAGTCTTCCATGTGTCCATGTTTAAAAAATTGGTTGGTGATCCTAGTACTTTTATGCCTTTGGAAGGTGTTGAGGATGAGGAGAACTTGTCTTATGATGAAATGTCAATGGAGATTTTGGATAGGCAAGTAAAATGGCTTCGTAACAAGGGTCTAGCTTCGATTAAGTTACTATAGAGAAATAAACATGTGGAGAGTGCTACATCAGAGGCAGAGTTAGACATGATGAAATTATATCCCTATTTTTTTCTAATTTACTCAATCCTAATGTCTTAGGTTCATCCTTTCTCCAAACAATCCTAATTCTTCCACTTTTGAGTTACATGACATGACATGCATACATGTGCAAAAAAATGATTTTTATGATGTTTTGATATGTCTTTTAATGATGTTACAATTTTCAAGTAATGAACTATGCATTATATCTTGTGAGTTATAAGTTTCATGGTCTAAGTCAAGCCTTTCACGCCTTGTTCTCGCACATTCGTGGGTGAATGTACCCAAGGGGGAGATAATGTAATGACCCAAACATTTTTTACCTTGTTGGAGGTTGAGAATTTTGATTTGGGGACGTTTTGGACAAAGGTGACACTTCAAGGGAGACCTCACAGTCCGCATGTGGTCACATGCCTCGTATGGCCTCTAGTGAAGTGACCCTTGGCCTCAAAGTTTGGTGTTGCCCCTTGATGTGGTGACTAAAGCTAAGGTGCACCACACGTGTACCCCTCATGGTCTATGTGACACCTCACGGACCGTGTGGTGTCCTTGGCTTGAAATCCTATTATTTTGGGACCAAGTGTGATCACACGGCCCCTCACACGGCTCGTGTAGCGTCACACAACCCGTGAGGCCGTTAGTATAGCTTCTAGAATAAAAAACATTTTAAGTATAGAATCACCATCTCGTAACGCATCGCAAAAAAACATTGTCTAAGGAGGGTGACATGGGTAGTGTCACGTACTGTGTACTACCGTACGACTCGTGTGACCCTTTCGTGAAGTAGATTTTGGCAAATTTTTCTAAGTAGGGGATTTTCTTTCTGGACCTTCGTTGTGCAAATTTTTCTAAGTAGGGGATGCTGAGATGGATGTGTGGTCACACTAGGAGTGACAAGGTTAGCAATGAGACCATCCAGGAAAAGCTAGAGGTGGTCCCGGTGGCTGAAAAGATGAGGGAAGCAAGACTGCGATGGTTTAGACATGTGCAGAGAAGGAGTATTTATGATCCTTTTAGGAGGTGCAAGAGGCTTGTTTTGGGAGATACTCAGAGGGTAGAGGTAGATCGAAGAAGTACTAGGGGGAAGTGATTAGACAAGATCTGACGAAACTTGATCTTACTAAGGATATAGCCTTAGATAGAGAAAAGTGGAGATCGCGAATTAGAGTAGCAGGCTAATGGTAGGGTTAGGTGTTTTTTTGCCATGTATTCGAATTACCTGTTATATTATGTGTTAGTTTACCTTATTTGCATACTGTCATTATTAGTCGCTATTTTTCTGTTCCCTTCACTCCTTTTGTTATATCTAGTTCGTTCTTACTTATGGTATTTGAGACGAGAGTTTCTAGGAAATAGCCTCTCTTCTTCTATGGTAGTGGTAAGGTCTGCATACATTCTACCCTCCCCAGAACCCACTTGTGGGATTATACTGGATATGTTGTTATTGTTGTTGTTGTTGTTGTTGGTTCACAGGCAAGTACACAGTCCATGTATTGCCACATAGATTGCATACCCGTCTTTGATGTAGTGACGTGCAAATTTTCAACTCATTTCATTAATAGCATTTTCATAAATACGGCTTATTATAATAGATTATTGGAATTCCTATGCTGCCTAAAGACTTCCTATTGACCAAAATCCTATTCCTAATATTCAAATGTATTCCTCACATTTGAAAATCCTCTCAAGACTCTCTAAAGAACACTAGTGGGAATTAATCTTGGGATTCAACGAAAGGCTCCTTCTCCCTCAAATTTCTTCTTGGAACTTCTTCATTAGCAAGGTATGTGGGTCTTGTTCCTTGGATCCTTTAAACCAAGGAGATCCAAATCTTTCAAGCAATTTTCATGAATTTAAGCTTACTTTAGATATGGATTTTCATTATTATGATTATTTAAATTCAATTGATATGTGGGTTGTACTTTATTTATGATTTTAAGTTACCCTATTATGAATGTTTACATTGAATTTATGAAGCTATGAATGTGCATGTCCTCTTCAAAGCTTGATTTATGCATGGGTAATCTATATTATGTTTTTAAATGTAAATTTTACTTATTTTTTATTTGAATCTTATAATATATGTTGAATTTTGTTTGAATCCATATTACCCATGCCATTCTCATATCATCCATATCATATGCATTCATCAATAATGAACTTTATGAAAGTTATAAAGTGGTTTTATCCCCATTACGTTTATATATATGATTTTTGATAAAATATTAGTTATGACAAGAATGTGATCATGTCTATTGATTATGGCTCTTTGAGCATTTTCGGAGCCTGTACCATTTTGTACATATGAATGAGCTATTCTTATGCATGAATATTATGAATTATGGACTATGATTTTATATTTGAGCCTAAGTATGAATTATTATGAATGGTGTTTGGCTTTTGGGCCTCAATGTGCATTGAATGGATTTGAAATAACTATTGTATCTTTGAAACTCCATATACTATAAGTATTCTTGTGGGATGACTACTTAACACTGATGGATTAAAGGTTCTCTCTCATTCCTTGAACTATGTGCCTAAAATAGGTTATGAGAATCCTATCTGAAATAAGATTACCTGTAACAAAGGTTGCTTCATACAAAATAGGAGTGCCCATAATGTAAAGTATTATGTGATATGATATTAAGTGAAATCCAAAGCCGAATGGGAGTACTCGTAAGGAAGGTTACTTCAAATGAAATGGGAGTGGTCGTAAGGTGAAGTATGGTTTACCTTGGCAAGTAGACCACCTCGTTACTAGTGAAGGGATTTCAACAGGATTCCAAGTAATAGCTCACTTGGTCTAACTCATGTCGGTTGAGGTGTCATCCCTACTATATATGATGTATTTTCACATTCATGCATCATGCACCTCCTGGCATATTGATATACTATTCTCTTGTTATATGACTCTTTCTATATATGTGCCCTTGTTATTTATCATTGAAATGCAGGTTTGGTAAGTCATATGCATTTTAACCTGCATACTTAGTACATTCAAACATACTAATACATACTTTTTCCTACATAATCTTACCATGTAGGGACTGAGGAGCACATTCATGCACCATATGATGTGTAGCACAGATCTCAAGTTATGCTTGATGTGATGAGTCCTATCTTCGAAGGACAAACCACCATTCCTTCTACCTAAGGTATCTTTATCTATTTTATTACTTTGAGAGTGAGCCTGGGGTATCTCTTGGCCCTCGACCTATCTTATTTTATAGGCATTATTGGACATCTTGTAAACTTCTTTACGTTTATATGCTAAGTGTTTGATTGGAGATTTTGTCATGGCTTTGGATATCTATTGATTATCATTTTACAGTTTGGTTATAAGCATTGTGGTATGATATATGTTACAATGTGAAAGATCCTAAGTCTCGAATTTCCAGCTCCCCCCCCCCATAGAGTGAGTCATACTTACTCGTCCCTTAGTCTTTATGTGATATATACTATTTGAAGTCATGTTATTCCCTTCCCCTATAACATTCACATAGCGCCTACTCTCTTGTCCCTTAGAATTATGTGTTTACTATTTGAATATGCTTCTGAAACGATGACATGAGTTGGGATACTTTGAGGCTTGTTTGTAGACTGTCGGGTCCCTATTTTCCATGTCACTCCTAGACCCGAGTCATTATAGGCAGGTATATTTTTAACTTTTCTTAAGTATGATTGAACCTTATATACTCGAATGTTTATGAAATTGAGTACTTTTGGGTAGAATTATATCATTGTTGGCTTTGGTCATGAGGTTTCAAATTGAGTAATTATTCATACGGTGAAATCTTTACTTGTGAATTATTTATGAATTTGTAATACATGTGCTCCTGTAAATTATTTGATTTTTATATTAAGATGATTGCTATATTGAGATGACAATGATATATTGAGATGGTAATGACATTGAAAACATTATGATATTGGCACTAACCAAATAGAGTTAAAACCCCCAACAGTAGGAGGTAAGCCTGTAACGAAGTCCATAGTAATGTGCTCCCACTTCCACTAAGGAATGCGCATCCTTTAAAGCTATCTATCTAGCCTCAAATGCTCACACATGACCTACTGACATGTCTAGCACCTGGCTACACACTCTGATATGTCTCTCTTAATGTTGCACCACTAATTATGTCAACTCATATCATGATACATCTTCGCTGCACCCTGGATGGCTAGAATATCTAGTACAGTGAGCCTCCTCAAGTATCAATCTGATCAAATCAACGACCTTGGGCACATAACACAACCTGCAATCCTCAAAATACCCTTAGAATTATGCTTGGCTTCCTTAGACTCCCCTCTAATAACCTTATTGCAACTCTGACATGGCTTCTCATCCTTAAACTGCCTTGTGGGAAATTTGTTCCATCAAGGTTGAGTGAGTATCAATAGAAAGTACTCTACCCTAATCTATGTAATCTCACCAATCCATTGGCTAATTTCTAAATATTTCTAGCCAAGGGTCATCCTCAACATAAATAGTTTCAAGACTCCTTATACTAGAAGTCTTTCTACACAAAGTATTTGCCACTACATTGACCTTCCTTAGGTGATATAAAATATTCACATCATATGCTTTAGAAGCCTAATCTACCTCATTTGTCTCAAGTTTAGTTCCTTTTGACTAAATATGTACTATAGGCTATGATGATTGGTGAAGATGTCACAATGAAGCCCATAAAGATAGTGCTCCATAGCTTGAACACAAACACAATAGCTACCAGATCCAAGTCATGGGTGGGATAGTTCTTCTTATGAGACTTGAACTATCTAGAAGCATAAGCTATCACCCTTCCCTTTTCATTAAGATTCCACCCAAGCAAACCCCAGATGCATCACAATAGACTATGAAATCAACACTCTTATGGCAATGTCAAAATAAGAGTTGTAGTGAATAAATAATTGAGCTTTAAAAGCTCTCATCACAATCATACGACCATAAGAATGGAACATTCTTTTGAGTGAGCCTAGTTAGTGGGGGTTGTTGTAGAAGAAAAACCTTGGACAAATTGCCTGTAATACCCATTTTAGGTTGTAACGCCCCAAAATTCATTCCACCTAGTTTGTTGTAAATGGCCAAGAGAAGCTAAGATAATGACTAAGAAAAATCACTAGGAGAAACCATGAAGGTCTAGTAGATGAGGAGCTCATAGTTGCCTATGTGACTTAAGAATTTTTTATAAGTTAAAGGCCTATATATGAGTCCTTCTATAGATTGTACCTCAATCCATGTGCCGTAGAATGAGTTATATGGTTTGATGATTCAAAGAAACAATATTAGATCTTGAACCACGATTAATAGGATGGTCATCCCTTTTATGGCCTATAGAAAGGTGTTCTGTAGATCCTCTATCCAATTTCCACTAACCTAAATTTTGGAATCCCCCAATGACGAAGTCCTTACGTCGTAGGTAGAATGTCACAACCCGAACCTAGGGTATAGAAGTGAAATGGCAAATGGAAACCCGAGAGTCCCCAAGCAAGCCTCAAAGTATCCATATTCACATCATTGGTTCAGAAGTGTGTATAAATAGTAAACACATAGTTCTAAGTGATGGAAAAGTAAGACTCACGCTATAGTGATATCATAGGGAAAGGGATTGACATGGATTCACATAGTACATAGCACATAAGAACTAAGGGGTGGGTAAGTATGACTCATTCTATGGACATACTTACTCTATGCTGAAATACTGGACTTGAGATCTTCCATATTTCCACATCAAACATGCATACATATAATAATTCCCATAATCAATCCATAGTAACTATTTCCAAAAGATAACCATAACCATAAGCTTCAAATACAACAAATAACATATAGATCTGATAAGAGTCCACAAGACATCCAACAATGCCTCTAGACATGAGATGGGACGGGAGCCAAGACATGTCCCAGTCTCAATCTCAAAGTAAATAGCAAAATGGGAACAAGATAAGGTAGATAGATGGTGGCTTGTCTTTGGAAGATAGGACTCACCACAACAAATATCTCAAATCTGATCTAGCCATCAAACAGTGGAAGAAGTAGACTCTGGTTCCTACATGGTTAGATTATGTAGGAAAAAGTATATGTTAGTACATTTGAATGTACTAAGTATATGGGATGCAATACATGTGACTTACCAAACCTGCATTCAATGTTAGATGACAAGGGCACATAATATAGAAAAAAGATATATCCAAAGAAGAGTAGTATAACAATATGCTATGAAATCAATGATGCATGAAGTGTAATAATGCTCATATAAAGTGGGAATATGACATCAACTGACAAGAGTAAGACCAAGCGAGCTATTACTTGAAATCCTAATGAAATCTCCTCACCCGTAAAGAGGTGGTCTAATTGACAAAGGTAAACTATACTTCACCTTATGGGTACCCCAAATTTCGTATGAAGTAACCTTATTTATGGGCACCCCCATTTCGGATAGGATTTTCACATTATATCGTGTCATATCATGCTTCACCTTATAGGCACCCCATTTCATATGAAGCAACCTTTGTTACAGGCACCACCATTTCGGATAAGCACATATACTTATGCTTGGCACATAGTTCAAGAAAAGGGAGAGGGCCCCCAATCCATTGGTTCTAAGTTAAACATTCCACATGAATACTTATATGTATAAATGCTTTCGAAAGAGGCAATAGTCCTTTCAAATCATATCAATACACCTTCAGATTCAAAAACTAATCATATTTCTCACACATTCATAATAAGCTTAAAAGTTAAATCATAGTTCATAGTCATAATACTCATGCATAGGAATAGCTTATTTACAAACACGAGATTGTGCAAACACCTGAAATTCTCAAAGAGACATATCATAAACGTTTATGTGATCACATTCTTGTCATAACCAATATCTTATTAAAATTATATATAAACATAATTAGGCTTAACCTACTATATAAAATTCATAAAGAATTATAGTCATGTATGCATATGAGATGAATTAGATGAGAATAGCATGGGTAGAGATTCAAACATCAATCAATAGTACATCATGAAATTCAAGTGAAAACATAAGTAAAATTTACATTTAAATGATAATATGATTACCCATGCACAATCAAACTTTAAAGGGACATGCACATTCATAACTTCATAATAATAATGGAATTCAACATATTAGGGCTTAAATCAACTTAAAATCATCAATAAAGCATAACCCATACCTCGTTTGAATTTAATACACAACACTACTCAAAACTCATATTTAAAGTAAGCATAATTTCATGAAAATCAAGTAAAGGAGTTTTGGGTCTTCTTGGTTGAAAGGAACCCAGAATCAAAACTTGTATACATTAGCTATTGAAGAAGATTCAAGAAGAATTTTGAAGAAGAATGAGCCTTTCCTTGATTACCAAGCTTAATTTTCACAGGAGTCATTTGAGAGAGTTCTTACGAGTGTCTTGAGAGAATTTCTAAGTGTAAGAATGAATTTTGAATGAGAAGAATAAAGTTTAGGTCATTTGGAGGTCTTAAGATAGCATAGGAAGTCATAAAAGACCCTTAGAAGAAGCTACAATCACAAAAAGACTATTAATGAGGCAAAATTCTATTTCTTGTTAGGGGTCCCATGAGGTGGTCTCACGGTCCGTACAAGGTTTCACGGACCGTGAAACCCTCTCATGAGACCTCACTTAGGCAAATTTCATAAAACACTATACAAATGGGTTTTAAATTTAGGTATAACTTCTTGATCTGAACTCAGAATAAAGTGAAATTGAAAGCATTGGAAGGCTAATTCAAATAGATACAATTTGATAAGTTGTGGGCTACGCAAGTCTTTTTGGACCATTTAAATTTGACCCTTCAATTGGTTTTTGTGAAAAGCTTAGTTAATGGAATTTCTTTGAACTTGGTTGATGGAATAGGCCCATGATAACCTTAAACCACATAAATAAGCTTGAATTCATATCTTGAGCTGAAAGATTTCATATTTAGAAAAAGTCGATGAAAACACTCCAACGAAAGGCCACACAGGCCTTGAGGCTGTCCGTACCACCTTTCTTAGAAAAATATTCCATGAATATTGTTATGAGATGGTGTTTTAATACTTAGAAAAATTTCACTATAGAAGCTATACGGGTGGCCACACGAGCTGTGGCACTACACTTGGTCCCAAAATTGTGGGATGTCAAGCCAAGGCCATCATACGGCCCACCACATGATCTGTGAAGTGTCACATGGACCGTGAGGGGTCCAAGTATAGTGTGACTTTGTTTAAAACTAAACTGTTAAGGGCCAAAAACCCTTCATAGGCCGAGGGCCTCTCTAACAAACCTCTACATGGTCCGCAGAGCCCCACACAGACTGTGTAGGCTACCATGGGGAATTAGCTTTGTCCAAAACTTTTCAAAATTAAATTTTCAATCTACATTAAGGTCATACAAAGTATTGGTCCTTACGTGGAACCACGACCTATAGATGGGTTTTCATGGTTCCCTTCGACAATTTTAAAGAGAGATATTTTCATACTTCCCTACCTTTTTAAATTAAAACCTATACATCTTGGACTTATTTTGGAACCCTTATTAGTAACCTAAGAGTATTATTACTCATTCCACAGTTAATCTAGAAGCATCAAGGAGAATAGAAAGCTAGGGTTCCAAGCACATGAGTAAAGATTGTTCAAGAGCTGATCATTCTTTGATGTTCCAGTTATGTGAGGATTCATCCATGCTCTCTCTTGAAAACACATATCAAACTAAAGTATAGAGATTGAGTAGCAAAATCCTATAATCCAATTCTTTGAGTTTCTTACACTTGTTGTTGAGATTTCACGCATAATTATGAATGGATCAATGAGTTGCATATTGGTTATATCAAGTTAAGAGTATTAAATTACTTTTGACATTATCAACCTTGTATTGCATCATTCTACGTAATCTATATTGCATTGACTGAATTGAGATTATGATTATGAATGTCTAAGCTAAGTAACTTGAGCATAAGTAGCAAATTACATTATCTATATGTGTGTGTGTGTATGTGTGTGTGTGTGTGTGTGTATATATATATATATGGTGGCAAATGTATTGAGCTAAAAGGAAGTTCGCATAGGTAGTCTGGCTTGCTTAGAGATTCTAAGTAGCCCTTATCAAGGAAGATTCAGGCTTTGGAGCCTAGGTTTACATGGTTGCGTCTTTTAGAGAATGGTGGGGTACTATCCACTATTGAGGCTAAGCAAATTTTGTTAAGGTTAGACAGTTCCAAAATGAGCAAATGAATAAGTTTAGAATCCAACTAGTGTCTAGAAATCTCAAAATGTTGCCTTTGACGCAAGAAATGTACTTAATTTTGGACGACAAATTTGTATCCTCTAGTTGGTGGTTTAATCCATGGTATTTGATTCATCTAGGTATGATCGGGATGTAGTGATTTGAGATAGTGATATTAGTAGCTTAGAATAAAGAAAATAATAGTAGAGTACACATCCAAGTATCAAAATTATCAACCGGTAAAGTGTGAGAATCAAAGACATGCAAGTTTGCTTCAAAGAATGCCCATTTCTGATTTGGAAGTAGGTAAGAATAGCTATGAATTTTGTGATATATTTTTCCAAGACCTTATAAAAGTATGACTCACTTTAAGTCATCATTGACAGGTGACTAAGTTCATTTCATTCCAGTAGGAATGGATTATAATTTTCAACAATTGGTGAAGTTTTATGTCAATGAGATAGTAAGGTTGCTTAAGGTGCTCCTTTCTATTATTTTAGACCGTGGCACTTATTTTACTTCTATGTTATGACGTAAGCTGCATGAAGAGTTGGGGTCTCAACTCAGGTTTAGTGTAACTTTTCATCCATAAACTGATATTAAGTTGAAAAGAATAATTCAAGTGATAGAAGACAATGTTGTGAGCATGCATGATCAACTTTGGGGCCATTGGGATCAGTTTTACCTTTGTGTGAATTTTCATAAAATAATAGTTATCATTTTAGGATAGATATGTCACCATTAAAATCATTATATAGAAGGATTTATAAATCGCCCATAGTTTGGTTTGTGATTGATGATATAAGACTTCTGGGAGTTAACTTAGTAGCAAAGCTTAGGAAAAGGTAAAGGGAATTCAGCCTAAGCTTTAGGTAGCCTGCATTAGACAAAAAGATTATGCAAATCACAAGATAAGAGATATGACCTTTCAAGTGTTTGAGAAAGTCCTATTGAAGTTGTTACCTATGAAATGAGTCATAAGGTTTGACAAGAAGGATAAACTCATCCCTCATTACATAAGTTCATTTGAGGTTCTTAAGAGTGTGGGACCAGTGGCTCACATATTAATATTACCTCCTAGCTTGTCTAGGGTCCATCTATTATTTTATATATCCATCTTAAAGAAGTACCAAGATATAGGGATTATATTATCAAGTGAAACTCGATTTTATTGGACAAGGATCACTTAGTATGAAGAAGAATCAATGGCTATTCTTAATTGTGGTGCCTAAGTGTTTGGGATTAAGAAGGTAGAATCAACATAGGCTTAATGGAAGCATTGCAGGATTGAGAAAGTTACTTGAGAAATTGAGAAGGACATACGGTACAAGTACCCTCACTTATTCAAAAATTCAGTTATTATATTATTTTTGACTAACCCCAATTTTACTTATTTGTTTGCTCGGAAATGAGTGACAAATAAATTTATATATATTGCATTGACCCCTTTTGGTTGTCACTGGAAATCTAATTGAAAAAAGAGTTAGGCTTTAGCCTAGATTAGATCAGTCTTAGATGAAATCTGAATAAGGTGAGGTCTAGAAAAATTGTAGAAAAAGATAAAGTTGATGTCCAAGTGTGGCTTGATTTTATCTATAGCTAAGACGTTAAAACATCCGTAAGACTTTTCAAAATTGAATTTGGATAAATAAAACTTTTGATATCAAACTTGGATTGAAGATGTTATTTCTAAACGTCAAAATATGAGAGTGTAATGAAAAATGGGGACTTGGGGGATGATTTTGGAGCTTCCGTCTCATACAAGGCGCTATAGTGGTTGGTACCCCTCTATAGTAAGTTCAGATTAGCTATCTCGGGATATGATATGTTTTAAGGCAGAAAAGTCCCCAAATCGATTATATTTATTTAGCTTGTTTTGGAGAACTATAGAGGTGACCTAAGATATTTTTTCTGTTTTTCATCATTTTCTTCAATAAAGATAAGCTAATTCTCTCATAAATTATAATTTGATTCTTAAATCTTATGATTGTAGTAATCCTTGATGGAGAATTTTAACTTGAAATTAATATTGGACTGACATGCACATTTGACCAGATTCATCTGTGTGTATATATATATAGATAGATAGATAGATAGATAAATAGATAGATAGATAGAGAGAGAGAGAGAGATACACACATCAATTTGGTAACTAATTAAGATTAGTTAGTTAAACTAAAATAAAAAATTTAAAATGAGATTAATAATTAAGAAACAGAATTTAACAAGTCAAAACAATTTATGGAACATGCCAGATCAGAACCAAATAGGAACAATGAGAACTTTGGAAAATATTATAACAACAACAACAACATACCCGTGATATCCCACAAGTGGGGTCTGGGGAGGGTAGATTGTACGCAGACCATACCGCTACCTCATAGAAGTAGAAAGGCTGATTTCTAAAACCCTCAGCTCAAAACCCATAAGCAAAAAGACTAGATATGATAAAATGGAATGAAATGAAATGAAAAAAAATGGAATATAAGGTAGGAACAGCAAGTGCGACTAACAATGCATAGTACATGACAGTAATTAACTATGCTAAAACTAACACATATACGCTAGATAGTGGGAGAACAAATGAATTATAATGTTAAAAGTAATACAAATATGAATAATAAAATAAAGAGGAAGACGACCAAGGAGAGGAATAGGAAGAAAAAGAGGAACTTAGCCTACTACTCTAATTCGTGACCTCCACAACTTTCTATCTAAGGTCATGTCCTCAGTAAGATTGAGTTCTGCCATGTCTTGTCTGATCACCTCCCCCCATTATCTCTTAGGTCTACCCCTACCCCTCCGATAACTCCCACATCCACCCTATCGCACCTCCTAACAGGAGTGTCGACACTCCTTCTCTACACATGTTCGAACCATCGCAATCTCGCTTCCCTTATTTTTTTCTACATCAGGGCTACCTCCAGTTTTTCCCGAATAGCCTAATTCCTAACCTTGTCACTTCTGGTGTGATTGCACATCCAGCTCAACATTCTTATCTCTGCAACATGCATCTTCTGAACATGAACATGTTTGATTGGCCAGCACTCCACCCTATATATCAGTGCTGGTCTTACCACCACTCTGTAGAACTGCCAATTAAGTTTGGGTGATATCTTTTTGTCACACAATACTCCAGAGGCCAGTCTCTATTTAGTCCAACTGCCCTAATACGTTGTGTTATATCCTCATCAATATCGTCACTACTCATGATTATAGACCCCAAATACTTAAACTTATCCCTCTTAGGGATAGGTTGGGTGGCAAGCCACACTTCAGAGTTTTCTTCCTCCCTCTCCACACTGAGTTTTCACTCTAAGTATTCAATTTTGGTCCTTCTCAATTTGAATCCTTTGGACTCCAAGACGTATCTCCAAGCCTCCAACCTTTCATTAATTTTAGTCCGAGACTCATC
>JAOTQJ010047719.1:0-14710 GCA_025642045.1 Solanum sejunctum
AGAAAACTAAATTTATACCCCCTTAAAGCAAACTATTTACATTCATCTACCCTTTTATATTTTGTACCCCGATATTATTAAAATTTTACCCCCTAATATGAAAATTCGAACACTAACATTATGTTGATGTTAGATCCTGCTTGTATGATATACTAATAAGATATACATATACTAATAGTATATTACAGATGATTAAGCTCAATTCTATATGATATTGATATGTTATAAATATATCGACATAGTATATAACGAATATATTTTTTACTAATTTAGAGTTTAATAACTTTTTTATTTGTTTATTATTTATTTCTTAAAAAAGATCTTATATACTAGTTGGGTATCAACATACTGTCGCGGTATCATAAAAAGATTAGGCTCATTCTATATGATACTGTTATGATATATATACCGTCAGAGTATATTTTATAGTATTTATACTGATATCAACATGACATCAACATAGGAAATAATAAAGGATAAGTGAGTAGAAAAATAAATAATTTGATTAATGAATCAATTAAGGATAAATTAGATCTATTTTATATATTTTTTTATATTATTTAAATAATTGACCCGAGTACAATACCATGACATATCGTGCTTTGAACGTGAGCATATTCTAAAAGGGCATTGACTTAATTAAAAGATATGAAAATAAGGAAATGGTTGTGATTTCACCAAAGCTCATACGTGTCCATTATCCATACGTGTGAAGGACTTGAATCTTGATCGATATTTATACTACACCAACCACTCGTTTAATTTTCTTTTTTATTTAGCAGTAACCCATAAATAAATTCAGGTGAAAAAACGAGAGACAAATTTGCGATAGACTATAAAAAGAGTCAGTGGTGATAGTAGTAGTAGTGTTGTGCGTGTGTGGTGGGAGGTGAGAGAGGAGTTATGGTCATGGAGACAGCCATTTGTGGCCGAGTTGCTCTTTCTCCCCATCAAATCTTCCAACCAAAACCTGGTAAAACTCATCTTTCTCACTCTATTTCTCTGTATTGGATGCGTTAATTGTTCGATTATTGATTCTTTATTGTTGTTTCACCAAGATTGCTTGTTCTTTTGAGAGGTCGTGGCAATTTAATTGGAATAGTTTGCTTTTTGAATGTTTCTGTTGAATTTATGGATTATTCTTGCTTGCCTGAGATGGGGTTATTGAAGTCTTGGCTTTCAATTTATCTTATGTGCATTTAGAGTGGAAAATAGAGAAAAAGGGCCATGGGACTGGATGTGAAAACCCTGATGTCTAGTGATTATCCTAAAGTAATAGCGACCAGACCCACAATACAGGAAAAAGCGTCAATTGGGGGCTCTGTGTGGGGGGTTGGTGTAGAGATGAGGCTCTTTATGCTGTTCTTCTTCCTGAAACATCCTATGGACTATCAGAAACAACCACTCTACCTCACAAGATAGGGATAAGGTTGTGTAGACGTCACCCTCCCCAAACCCCACATGTGGGTTTACATTGGGTATGTTGTTGTTGTTATTCTTCTTCCTGAAACATTCATAATAGCTTAAATTAAGGAGTAAAAGTAAACTTTGAACTTTTACTAGGCAGAAATGGACCTGTTTTCTTCATTGAAAAGGACTGAAATTTGTAATAGAATTATGAGAGTCTAAGTTGAAGAGATGATTGTTTATATGCATCTTTGGCTGGTCGACCAGCCATGGTTACCTAGTTATTAGTATTTTTAGAAACTGTTGATCATTCTTCCAGACAAAACTAGTAAAGTTTTGAAGTTGGTCCAAGAAAAATGTATTGGTTTCTAGATATCTTGGATATAACGAATACTAGTTTACAAGAGCATTAATGAAACACATGTATGTAATTCTGAATCTGACACTGCCAGTGCACTCAGTAGTAGATAAAAACCTCTCTATTTGGTCATCAAGAAGTCGGATGACTCTTCAGCAACCCAGGGTGATTTCACTTATCTAATGTATTTATAATTAGAATATGTGTACATGACTTGGAGAATGATGAATTACCACTATGTTTTTCATGAATTGACTCACATATTTTTGTAACTTGGCATAAGATTGAATTGTTGGCTTATGTGATACAGGAGAGAAGAAACCTCGCCAAAAGCAATGGACAAATCGGAATGCTCTAATGGCGATGTCTGCAGTAGGAGTAGGCAAAGGTGGTGGGGTGTTGGATCAGCCTGTTATAGAGAAAACAACTCCTGGGCGTGAATCTGAGTTTGATTTGAGGTATGGATTCTTCAAATGTGAAGTATTTTCTGTTTCAATTAACTCAGGGTCTAAAGGCTTTACCGTTCTTTCACGAGTCTGAAACTTTTGATTCTTCTCTTGCACGTCGATGTGTCTCCACCAAGTGGCATCTCAACTACTTCCAATAATGGAATACTTTGTCTATTCTTTTCTGTTTCTTATCTGTGAGAAGTAAAGTTGATTGGAACCAGGCTCATACGTAGACAGTGAAATAAATTGGTGGGTCATAAGAGTAATATATTCTCTACCTCTGAGGTAGAGGTATGGTCTGTGCACTCTACCCGCCTCAGATCTCACTTTGTGTATTATGTTGTTGTCATTAAGCATAATAGAGTTAGACATAAAGAATTTAAGTAGTACTAATTTCAATCATGTTAACAGATCATTGCCTTCTCTTTGCCAACCCTTCTCCAAAGAGAAAAGGAAGAACATTTATTCTTCCTTCTTTTATGTGCGGTTGATAAAAGGAAGCACCCAAACATGCTGATCGTATTGGAGTCATATCCCTATAGACAATTACACAAAATTTTTCATTCTTCAGTGGCTATATTTCTTGTTTGATGGACCTGTTACTCTTTCCTTTCCTGGACTATATTTTCTGTAGTAAAAGAAAAATAGAAACCACCCTGAAATGCTCTCTACTGATGTAGTAACTGGGTAGTTATTTGTCAATTGAACGAGGTCATTCCATCCTGTCTTTCCAAATCCAGAATAAGTCTTTTAATGCTTCATTCTCTTACACTGTATATTGGCTTTGCAAACTGGCTTACTGTCAAACTCTAACCACTGGCCATCCAGATTCCAACCTCATCTCTACTGACCTATTTAAGCATTTGTTCTTCTAGCTTAACAGAGACAACCTAATCAATTCCCAAGTCCCAATTACCCTGGAAGAAAACTACAGCTCGATGATATCGTTCATGACTCCAATCAACAGTATCCTTATGTTTTCGAATGGAGAAATGAATTTCCAACTTCCTCAGCTAAATTCCATGGTGTATGTGCTACCTCCCACCAACATAGGTACCAGATAACTCCGCTGTCCACGAAGACTTTGACTGATTGTAGAAATCACCTAGTTTTTTTTGTTGCCGCTGCAATTTGATCCCGAGACCTAATAGTTATCAGCTGACTTCATTGGCCACTAGACCACATCTGTGAGTGCATATGCTTGTTTCTTGTTTAGGTGATGATAAGTACTTTGTGCAACAATAGTAAGGTGGAAGATGGGAAATGAAAGAGGAGAAAAAAATGGCAGCAATTCAAGGGTAAAGGTGGATAGCAGGAACAGAGAAAGGGGTTTTTAAATAATGGTGATTCTTGAAAAGTTTGGGGAAAGGGCAATTTATCTAGGATCATAAACCTGAAATATTTTCTTTAGGGAGCACCCGAGAATTTTCTTTAGGCAAGATGTATCTCACCCTAAGCAGAGAGGCGATGTTTATTTGTTTACTTAATCTTGGATAAGTTGGGCAAGAGTTGAATGTGGATCAGATACCAAGGTAGACCAGAAAGTTTCCTTTTGGTGAGCTGCATATCTAGTTATATGCTAGTTTTCCTTTTACCTTCTAGGTTTCTATTGAAAATGATACCAGTTGTGAGGTTGAAATGCACCTATTAATATACTTTCTATAAAGACCAATTCAATGACTAATAATCTACTACCAAAACTTGTTTCTTCCTTTTTCAGAAAAATCAAGGAAAATGTCCCCACCCTGATTCAATGACTTATACTCTGCTATCACAACTTGTGTCTTCCTTTTCCAGAAAATCAAGGAAAATGTCCCCACCCTATCGCGTGATGCTGCATAATGACAATTACAACAGGAGGGAATATGTTGTTCAAGTACTCATGAAGGTTATACCAGGGATGACGGTTGACAATGCTGTTAATATCATGCAAGAGGCACATCACAATGGTCTGTCAGTGGTGATAATCTGTGCTCAAGTTGATGCAGAAGAACACTGCACACAGCTAAGAGGCAATGGTCTGCTGAGCTCCATCGAGCCTGCCAGTGGAGGTTGTTGAAGAAAATGAACCTGATGGGTAATTTCTTCATAAGCAGCAGCCTACTCTCCGCATAGATATTGTACATAAATGTTGAAAATGAGCATAGTAACTCATTACCTCTAGTCTGTTGAGCTCAAAGTAGAACATATTACTGTAAACAATGTCAGCACCAGAGACCGCCGAGTTTGTTATACTAGAAATATATCAATCAATCAACTATGCCTTAAATCAAAGTATTTGGGTCAATCCCAAATATGGATCCTCTATTTCTATTTTGTTCTATCCATGTCAAATCATTTATTCCTTTACTAAATAATTTGCCTTTTATGGCAAAGGAGAGGTTCTAAATCCCTTCATTGTTAAAGTGCATATACAGTTAGTTCTATCATCCATAGTTCAAGCAAGTTAAACCTCCGCTTGCAAATGCTCCCATATTTTCTATTTACCTTGAGATCATATAGTTAAATTACGAAGGCTTCATGTTCATTGATTCTTTTTTATGACTGACATATGTGACTAATTAAAAAAAAAGGCAGTTCTTTAACTAAAGCCAAGGAGAGCATACACTAATGGCAAGTAGTAATATGAAAAAAGAATATCATAATATGTATAAATAAAGAGGTTTATGTCTTGCAATTTCTTTGTACCTGGATTTGATGTGCTTTAGCTAAAGGTCTTTCAGAAATACTCTCTCTACCTCCATGAGTCCTCAATTTTAAAAATTTCTGGCAATTTAGGAAGCACTTTTGTGAAGATCAATAAGCAAAAATATATATCACTTCATAATAAAGTGATATTTAGCTTCCGTTTATTTATAGATTTTGGAAACTGAACTTAAAAAACATTTGAAAAACACGTTTATTATGAAATTTGGTTGATTTTTTAAACATTTTATCTTTAAAGAAAAAAAATCAAGTTCCCAAAACCTGGCCCAAATCAGTTTTTGGGTGAATTTCACTCACAATACTATTAAATTTTATCAAAGTAAAATATATATTCAAAACAACTTCAAATTTCAAATATCAAATACATTATTTTTCAACTCAACTTCAAAAAATTATGCTGAAACTCAAACTTAGTTGCAATATTCATAATGTTAATAAATTAACAAGTGACTGAAAAATATTACTATTCACCAGTATGTTAAAGAAGTTAAACTAGAACGGAGGATCACATTGCTTATAGGCTACTTGTTATAGCTTATATGTTTAGCATATAAATTAATACAGCATTATAATATTGGTTATTTCTTAATTTGGATTAACCAAAAGAATAGGTAAGTACTAAGCAGTGAAACCGTCAATATCGGGGTTGACCCACCACATTTGGGCTAGTCCATATAAGTTTTGAAATTTGATGGGTCAAATCAGGCTGATCTCTTTTTTTGTGGATTAGAAAATAGCTAATCCAATCCATCAATACGTAGACTGCGAGCCTTGTCAGATTAACCCATTTTTTTAAACAGTTTAAATTAAATTTATAATTTAAAAATATTAAAATAAATAACAATGAGATAATATTACATGGTATTAGTGTTGCTATTACACATTATCAAAAAAATATTTTATATCTAAATTTTAATATTTAAATTTTTTTAAATAAATTTTAAAGTTGAACTCTTATTATTATTAATACTTTATTTATTTTTATTTTCAATTTGACCCACGACACCTAACTCATATCCACAGTTCTACTGAGTAGGGTGACTCAAACAATATCTTTGTTGCTGTTAAAAAACCTATAATTAAGCCATTTAATATGGCAACCTTGTAAAGTAAGCCACGTAAAATATTGAACAGTGATTATGTCTACAAAATTTTCTAGTGGCATTTAATATAGCCAACTTCAAGTATTGATTGCTTGAACTAACCCCGTTAAGGATGTTGTAATTAATTTTACCATAGCCAATTCAATTATGGATGGGGCTGTAGACTTGTAATTAATTTGACAACTGCATTTGCAAGTGGAGAGAAATGGAAAAAACAAATCAAACATTAAACACTCACCTCAAAAATTAATTTAAAGGGCAAAGTGGGAAGATTATTTTATTGAAGTCAACAAACATCTTACTTCTTATGTGAATACAAAGATTTTTAGATGAGTTAAGAAAGAGAGCCTATGGTTCATGTGAAGTGACTTTTTTTCACTAGTGTTCCTTTTTTTTTTTTTTTCAAATCTCTAATATTTTTTAGTTTCTTGACAAAATAAGATGTGAGAAATATGTTTGATACATAATTCTTCTCCACAAATGTTAAATTGCAAATAATGAATTTAAACATGTTGAGTTAACGAGTGTCATCATTTATTTTAGTTAAGTCAATTTTTTTTTATTGAAATGTGTATAAAATTGAAAAATGAACTTAGAAATGAGTCGCAATGTATCCTGCACTTACTAAAAATCTTGTTTTTTTTTTTTTTAAAAAAAAACTTATCTGGTTATTTTAAAAAAAATGTTTAACCATAAAGTTGACCTTTTCAAATATATACTTATTTTTACATGCTATAATATGAGATTATATCAATTTAAACTTTTTTTTTCCTTTGTAAAAGAAGGGAAAATGAAAATGAAAATGAAAAGGAAAGACTTGATTTGAGCCAAGATTTTTCTCTCAAAAGGGGATTGGATTATCACCTTTCATCTCAATACACGCGATACTATTTGAATTTAGTACAAAAAAATTTTTGTTTTAATTTATGTAATACAATTTAATTTATCATAAAGTTTTTTTGTTTCAATTTATGTAATATCATTTGACTTGATCTAAAGTTTAAGATTTTTATTTTCAAAATTATGATTTAAACAAGCCTTAGATATTTATATAACTGTAAATTACTTTATTAAAAATGAGAAAAAAATTAAAGTTAATTTTAAATTTTTTAAAAAATAATATTGCTTCTGAAATAATTTTTTTTAAAAGTGTACCTTAGATTGATGAACGACATAACATCAAATAAGTGAAGATAGATATTGCATAGTCGCCTTTATGTTTCAATTTCAAGTATAATTTCCTTGTACGGATGATTTGGTCGTTAACTTGACAGAAAACTACGTATGAAAGTCGACTACAAAATTGATATGCTTGTCAAAATTTCAAAAGATTTTCTGTTTGAACTTATCTTTGACTTTTAGAAACTGTGTGATTTGACTACGGTTGGACCACAATTAGCAAATAATTGCCACGATGAATAGGGAAAAAGGAGATAAAGTGTGGTAGTAGAAGCTAGAAAGAAAGATTAAGATTAACAAGGACAAAATGATACACTCTAGAAAGAAGAGGGAAAAGTATTAATCAATTAATGGTGAGATAATTAGATATTTCAAATTTAAGTCTTAATTTGATAATATTTTTAAAAAATTTCATATAAAAGTAAAATTTGATAAATAAAAATTTTAATACTTGTACCGCATAATTTTAAATCAATCAATAACCTCATATAAATACCAAATTATTTGAATAAATAAATACAGATGTCGAACAGAAAAAGGAGAAAACACAGAGGGAGAGTAGGTATCAAGCTTCTTTCTCTGTTTTAAATGCTTTTGTTTTGGATTCAACAAGCCTGACGTGAGCCCCCTCCCTACCTTTATTTCCTCTCATCTTTAGGTATTTCCCTTCTCTACTTATATTCACTTTTTCACTCTCTTTTCTTCTCCATTCCTTTCCTTTCCTTCCTCAATTTCCTCCCTGTACTGTATACCCAATCAAAAAATGGCCCAGTTTTGCTTATTTCTTCTTTTTATCTCTCTTGTTTCTGTCCCATGTGTTCTCTCTCGTTCCTTGTCATCTTCTTCACATCCAGAATTTCAAATCTTTGATGTTGCAGCTTCCATTGAGAAAACTGTTCAAGTTCTCTCTCCTGCTACCCAAAATTTTCAACAAGAAGCAACTAAGAATACCCATTCTAATTCTTCTTCAACATCTGTTTCAATTTATCCTCGTTCTGCTCTTGTTAAGCCCAGCCATAAAGATTATGCAGCTCTCACTCTTTCTCGACTCGAACGTGACTCAGCCCGAGTTTCTTCACTCAACATGAAGCTGCAATTCACGTTAAGCAACTTTACTCACTCGGATCTCAAGCCGGTAGAGACCATGTTGCAGCCTGAGGACCTTCAGACTCCTATTACCTCTGGAGCTAGCCAGGGGAGCGGTGAGTACTTTGCTCGGCTCGGTTTGGGTCAACCGGCTAAGGAATTTTACATGGTGCTTGACACTGGCAGTGACATCACTTGGGTTCAATGTGAGCCGTGCTCTGATTGTTATCAGCAGTCGGATCCAATTTTCAACCCGTCCAGTTCTTCTACATACAGTCGGCTCTCTTGCGACGCAGCTCAGTGCTCGGCTCTCGAGACGTCAGCTTGTGGTACTCAATCGTGTCTCTATCAGGTCTCTTACGGAGACGGTTCGTTCACTGTTGGAGAGTTTGCAACTGAAACTGTGTCGTTTGGGAACTCTGGTTCGTTCCCTAAAGTTGCCATAGGTTGTGGCCATGATAACGAAGGGCTATTCGTCGGTGCCGCTGGCTTGATTGCTCTAGGCGGCGGCTCTTTATCTCTACCAAGTCAGATCAAAGCCTCGTCGTTTTCCTACTGTTTAGTAGACCGCGACTCTGCTTCATCCTCAACGCTAGATTTTAATTCGGCCCGACCCGGTGACGCCGTACTCGCCCCGTTACTCCGTAACTCGAGAAGGAGCACTTTCTTCTACGTCGGACTCACCGGAATCAGTGTCGGCGGGCATATGCTGTCAATTCCGGCGTCGGTGTTCCAGGTGGACGGAAGTGGTAACAACGGGATAATTGTAGATTCCGGAACGGCAGTGACTCGGTTACAGAGCAGTGCTTACAGTGCTTTACGTGACACGTTCGTGAGATTCACTCAGAATTTACGTTCCGCCGGGCAGTTCGCGCTGTTCGACACATGCTATGACTTGTCGTCGATGAGAAGCGTGAGTGTTCCGACGTTGGCATTTCACTTCTCCGGCGGGAAAACGCTGCCGTTGCACCCGAAGAATTACCTGATACCGGTGGACTCGTCGGGAAAATTCTGCTTGGCTTTTGCTCCGACGGAAGGATCGTTGTCAATTATTGGAAACATACAGCAGCAAGGGACACGTGTCAGTTATGACCTGGCCAACAATCTCGTTGGATTCAGTCCCGACAAATGTTAAAGAGTAGGAAATAGTAGAACTTTGCATCTACATTTACCAATATCAATTATTGTAAAAATATTAAAAGAAGTTAGTACTTTAATTTGTTGGAAGAGAAAAAAGAAAAATTGAAAAAGAAAAGGAGCAAATAAAAGTTAGTGATGGATAATGAAAGTTATTAATTATGGATGGGTAGTTTTTTCTTTAATTATTATTTTAATCCTGAATGTAATGGGTGTAGTAATTAATTTTTCACAGGAAATTTGCAAGGTGAGTAATTGAAAAGTAGTTGGAAATGATTTTATGACATTTGTAATTAATACAAGGTTGGGAGGGGAAGATGGGAATGGTCCAATATGAATTTGTGAAGTTTACTTCGTTCATTTTTATTTGTTCATTATGCTATTTTATATTTTTTTATTATATTTTTTAAGATATTATATTTAAATAATAATTTGATAAAATTATTTTTATTATTTATTATTTTTTAATTTTTATGTCAAGTTAACAGAAAATAAATAAAAATGGATGAAGGAATTAATTCTAGAAAGTGCAATTGAGTGGTGAGCCTCATAAATACCATACCCAACTTCTACTACCAACTTTAAATGGAGTATCTATTGCTACACATTATAGACAGTAAGTACTAGTACTAAACATTTTTGAAGACTTCTAACTTTTGTATATGGACAACGCGAGACCACTTGGTATGTGCATTTTGGAGGTATGCTAGAATAAAATATTTCTTAGATTGTGCATGAAATTCTGGGGAAGTGCATCAGCATTTCACGTCAGAGTCAAATTAAACGAGCTAAGTTTTTGTGATCAGTCATGAGGTGGTCTCTTCCCAGTTCCCATTGTGGTCTGTATGGTTTTCGACTTGTCTTTTCCTGTGTGAATGGGAAAAGATGACGAAACATTGACACAGGCAATGAACTCTTATCGTGACCCAACAAGGCCAATGCCAACTTCTGAACTATTGTTGGTCCTCTTGTCACATGATGCCCAAAGTTGCCTTTTATCTTTGCTTTGTGTTGCACTTAGCTGGTGAATTTTCCAGACAAATAAATTAAAACGAATAAAGTATTAACTGTTGAATAGAGATATGAAATATAAGTTTAAAATTATATATACGATTATATCATTGTAATTTTTTAAGACACATCTTATATAGTTAGCTATGTTGGGAATCAAAATTGCCACCAGTGGCGAAGCCATATAGTAAGAAGGGGGTTCATCCAAATTTCTTTAGATAAAACATTATACTATTTATATATGATAAAAGTAATTTTTTCTTTCTAAATATTCCTCAATGTCCCAGCTATTCACGGAATGTGAGAAGCAGATAATTAATCATCTGTTTCCACAAGAAATTGATGAATTTCTTGAGAATCCGACAAGATCCGTTCATTATTTTTTCTCTGATAGATGGTTAAAACTTCATTTGGGTTCGAATCCTACTGAGAGGTCCACTAGAGATCAGAAATTGTTGAAGAAATAATAAGATCTTTATTTTGTCCCTTCCAGATGATCGAAAAATAAAGAAATGGTTAATACATTTAAGATAATAACGTATTTGCAAAATACCAGTTAGTGCATATGTCTACTTCTTAAAATTTTAAATCCCCTTAAAGAAAATTCTGACTCTACCATTATATGAAATGTACATTTGTTTTATAGCCTGCTGCTTTTGACCACTTGGCGACTCTTCGCCCTCCGTTCGGGTGATATTACTAGTACTGCAAGTTTTGAGTTATTCACTTCAGCTATATTATGGCTTATGCAATATGTTAAGTATTTTGCGTTGGGTGTATAAGTGAAATAAGAATAAAAAAGGGATAATTAATAACCAACACAGATGGTCATATTCTGTCACCAGTGAGTTGAGTGGCTAAGAAATTGATTTTTTAACAGAAGATCACCAATAATTAAGTCATTAGTGAAATGACAAATTGGTCTTATTGTAGTTAAAGCAAGGTGGCTGAAGGGAGTTCACATGGTTGAGATTATTATAAAAATATAGGATAATACAAGAAAAGGACCCAATATGTGTGGATATTGTCACTTAAGAAGTAGCCATATATACCTTTAAGTAGTGGGATCAGATACTATATATTACTTGAACTCAGTCGGTAGCCTTTTAATTTTGATGTCTTAATCTGCTTTATCTTTATATGCCCATGTTCAATCACAAATCGACATGTACCCTCAACATTAGTTGGCAAAGATTAGGACGTCAGGAGAGTATTAGTGGCAAACAGGGGCGAAGCTACCTTCCTCCTTCAACCATTATGTAGCATACATTTTTTTTTAAATCTGTAGATTAAATATAAATATTATATGTATTATTGTTAAATATTTTTGATATAAAAATTATTTATTTGAATATTTTTGATAAAAATATTGGCTGCTACTAATAGCATAACTACATAGACATGTACTGAAAGATTATCAGTTGAACACTCGACTAATATTTGATATAGGAAAAAATTATACTACTTACTTTTTATATATATATTATGTCTTAAATACTCTTAATTGAAATTTTTATTCTGCCATTAACGAGGACACCTTGCATGAGAATCAATCCTAAGATGATATTTCTAGTTACCCATATAAGTATTGCTAGCTCTATCTAGTTCCATTGTATTCTTCTTTTTTTCCTATCCATTATCTGCGTACTGTCAATTTTTATCAATGGGTTCCCTCGACCCGTGAAATGAAAAAGATAAATACTTTTTTATTTTATTTTATATGATATTTTTTTCTTATTAGTTCGTCTTAAAAAGAAAGTTTTCTTACTATGATTAAAATTAATATAACTTAATCATAGATATTTTAGAATTATTTTTATTATAAATTTTAATTTTTTTAAAACGTAATAACCTTTTTGCCCCACATGATACAAGTTGTACGGGGATTTTTTTTTTTTCACAAATTGATGGACCCAAAACAAGCCTCACGGATCAATAATTGCATAAGTTCTCTGTGTCACAAAATAAAGTTGCTAGTGTAGTAGTGGATCATATTAACTGAGTCCACCATAGCCTAATTTGATTTTTTAGCTCAAAGTTTTTTACGTTGTTCGAATACTTAAAAAGATTATTATAAATAATTGTAATGGAATATAAATTATTTACACTGTAAAAGTGATTTAAATTAAGTGAAAAAGGAGGGACATCATATAAGAATCTACTGCGCTTCTTTTGCGTTCATGTTCTTTGGCTCACAGAGCTAATAGTGACTTGCCATTCTTTGGCTGCTTGTGGTTTATCAGTTTGTCATATAGCTAGCACAATTAAAAATGCTCATATTTTCACAGGAAGCACCAGATTCCAGACCCCACATGCTTAATAAATAGGCAATTTGGGAGTCTATTGTACTAATATATTAGATTAACAAACGTGCATTTTTGACCCTCTAGTTCTAAGGCCTTTTTTTTTGGGTATTAACATGAAAAATCCTATTTTGAATTGGAAAGGCTTACTCATATTTTGCTCTCTTTTTTTAAGCAACATGTGTCAACTGGAGTGAGGTAGCTTGAGTAACTTGGCATTTAGAAATACCACATTCTCCTAATAAAGAAAATCAAATGGACGAATTTCTTTGTTCACTGTACTCTGCCAAGCTAATCGTAACACAAGATACTTTATTCGTTTCGTTTTATGTGACACACTTTGATTTGATATGATATTTAAGAAAAAACAAAGAATTTTTAAAACTTATAATTTAAAACAATGTTTAATTATTTCATAGTTGAGATTCATTTGCTTAAGGATAAAAATATAATTTTAAAATTAAATTATTTTTAATTATAATAAAATGATATTCTTTTTCTAATAAAGTAAAAAAAAAAAGTATTACATAAAATAGGTCAAAACTATTAACTTAAACACAAATATTAAAAGGAAACACAAAAAAGACCTCAAAACTAGAATATTCAGGAAGATGAGACCTGGAAGCACAAAAAAGAAGATACCTTTATAGTTAAAAAAAAAAATAAACGCCGTTGCCGGGGATCGAACCCGGGTCACCCGCGTGACAGGCGGGAATACTCACCACTATACTACAACGACTTTGTTGTTGAAAGCTTATTGAGACTCTTTAGTTGAGCATGAAGTCCTTTATTATCTGAATGGAACCATGGACTCCTATGCTTGGAGCATTTGGGGATAAAGGTTTAACCACCTCAACTCGCTAATCTAGCATGTTATAATTATGAATATCTTTTGATATAGAAAATGAGAGATTATTTGTTATGAACATGGGTAATAATCTACTCATTCTTAGGCGTAGCAATAGGCCAAAAGTTGCACCCAAATATTTGGAAGAATACTCCAGCACGGTGACCGACAAGGGAACAAATGCGTTACACAAGCCAAAAGCCATTATACAGGTTACTACATAGATTTTCTCTTCAAGCAACAAAGCCTGAAATTATTTTTTTTCTCGTTTTCCTTTCAGTTATTTTCCCTTTTATTTAGTGATTGTAGTCTTTGTTTTTCTCAGCAAGTTCTGACTATAAAAAAATTTGTATTCACTATTTGTTTATTAATACAAGTTAGTTCATATCATTACAGATAAGTTAGATACTTTGCAAATCATATTCATCTTTAAAGTATATAAAGAATGATATTTGAAATGAAATTTGGGGATATTGTTGTTTATCCCATCCTGCATATCTAACGACCTCTACATTTGTTCAATCTCCTATATATGAGCTACATAATTAAAAAAAAAATTATAATAAGCTGGTACATAACACCATGATTGTGATACCTAGTTGAAATATTTGAAATCCAAATGATCCTACTAAAATGTTTTATGTTTCTTTTAAATTCTTAACATATAAAAATAAAAATATCTGGTGAGATTTGATATAAGACTATAAAAGAAAATCATAATGAGTTGCACAACTAAATGATTTTTACTTTGTGTAGGGGTATATATTCGTTTAATAAATTGACGAATTCATTTTACAACGAGAAACGTGAATCCAATTGACATAAGCTGTTCAAGCCATTAGTAGAAGAATGCAATTACATACAAGTCAATTGACTTTGGCGTGTTAACATATATACTCAAACACTTTTATAATAACACATTCAATATAATTTCACAAATGAGGTTTGAGAAGAATTGAGTGTATGCAATCTTACACCTACCTTGTGGACGTAAAAGAATTGAAAAGGCCATATCCAATAAACCTGTAAATGTTTTTATTGAAATGCTGGTTTTTGAAATGAATTAGTTCTTTACATTGTATAGTATTGATTACTTTCTATAACTTTTGACAAACTATATTATA
>JAOTQJ010047769.1:0-14705 GCA_025642045.1 Solanum sejunctum
TGGTTTTGCGATTTAATATTGGTTTAAGAGCCTAATCGGCACGAGACATGGCCCCGAGGTTGGGCTGTGACAGGGTTGAGCAAATTAGTTTGAGGCATTTTAGAAAAGTTAACAGGATGGTCAGGGACTATGGTCCTTGGTTCAAACCATGGCCCATAAATGTGCTTTCATGGAATCAATCCGACAGTTTTAATGAAGGGCAGTTTTATCATTTTTGCAAATCCTATTCCTAGACTATGTCATTTTTTACATCTTAAGAGGGCTAAATTAGAACTTAAACCCTAAAGAACTCCTATCTCTTTATTGTTACAAATTCCCAAAAATTTCCTAAGGCATTATTCTTTATAGAAGTTAAGGCAAGAAAAGGTAGGGTTTCCAAGTTCTTCCCAAATGCTTCAAGTTCGATTTCCCCAAGCTTACTATGATATGTGAGTTTGATTTGTTGGTCTCCTTTCAGCCACAAAGTCCTTCATAAACTATTTGACATTTTCTTGAAGTTCCTCTAAGACAATATGCATGCTTATGATGATTTCATGATGTTTATGTTATTAAATGACATTCGTGATATCCTATGGTATTTTTACTAAGTGTATGCATGTATTTAAGTTATTGATGATGAAACCTGGTGAGTTTTGTTATTATGTGGGTTGTTTTGCATGTTTTAAGTAAGTATGTGTTCATGATTTTACCATGAATTTGTGCTTTATGATTGTTCCAATATAAAATCTTAGCCCTCCTAGTTTTCAAGTAAAGTCTTGCATGATTTATGAAGATAATAAGACATTAAAGATGAGTTTTAAAGTTATAATTTGTCAAAGATATAAGTATATTGACAACTGCCCTAAAAGATGTTTAAGAATGTCTCTAAGATGAAGGACAATTCTAACTTGGTGATTTCTTAAGTTCGAGATTCTCTTATGATTTGCTACTTATGATTCTAAATGTCAGAATTTGACCAAACTATATTTTAAAGATTCCATGGAATGACTCAGCAACGAATATGACGTGGTAAGGAAATCTTAGTAGCAACCCTTTGTTACATTAAGTATGTACCATTATTAAAGGCCTTGTAGGCTAGGCTATTAGATCCACGTAGTCCAGTTAGCTTATCTAAGATGCATGCTAAGTGATTGAGTACCACCTAACATGTGGTCTTCCCCTGCCAATGTAAAAGGTATATTGATTTCCATGTAGTAGCTCACATGGTCTTAAATGTTAGTTAAGGTCTTATCTCACAAGTTTATGACTCTATGATATCATTCCCTTATGTGTAACTCCTCATGCATTAACTCATAATTCTTATTGGGCGATATTCCTTGTGCATGCTTAAGCTTATATCTATGAACCTTACTACCTCATGTATATTTGTAGGTTTCACTTATGTATGATGGCATTATGATTTCATGCTTGGATTGAATCTTACATACTTAGTATATTCTAATGTATAACACATTTTTTGCCTGCATGATTTAATTATGTTGGAATAGGCACTACGCAACTGCCTTGTGGCTAGTTTTTGGTGTTCAAGACTAGTACTTTTATTATGGTGAGCCCTTAGTTCGAGACTCTACCATTTTATATTCTAGTTTGTATTTCCTTTTGAGACGATGTATATATTGTCCTTTTACGGCTTTACTTCCTATGTTGTTAAATATTGGAGTCTTTTTTATTTGATGGAAATCGATTGTTACTAGTTCTATCCTTCAATGTATTAGATGGTATGATTTATGGATAAAGCTTTATTGGTCTTACATGCTTTTTAATGTTGCTTCATTGTCATAAAATTGTCATGACCCAAACTAGGGCCTAGATGTGGCACGGTGAATGGGGAACCCGAAGGAACCCCAAACAAGCCTCTTAGCATATTAGACACATATCCTTGGTCATCAAAACAATTAAAGAACAACAACAAGAGAACATAAAAATGATGATAGAGGGGCTAAGGGGGTCTTTCATAGCAAAAACATCAAAGAGTCAAGAGAGTCAATGCTTAATGCATTATTATATAACTTGTCCAACAATACCTCTAGAATTAGAATTGAGCGGGACCAAGACAACTTTCCGAACTTACCCTCATAGTCTAAAGCATACAATAAAGGAAAGATAGTCTTAGCGTAACATATCCTCGAAGTTAATGACTTACCAACTTGCTTCAAAGATAGTACTAACCACTTGGAGGAGAAAAATGATCAAGTGGAGCTCCGGTTCCTACATGGTAACATCATGTAGGCATAGAGTATGCATTAGTACGTTTGAATGTACTAAGCATGTAGGATGCAATGCAACAAGAGATAGGTAACATAATTGAAATGCATAATTTGAGAATAGATGAGCATATAACAATATTATCATACCCGAGGAGGGTATCCTTTGTGTGGATGGCACTCAAAGACTATTGCTAGGCTTCGAGCGAACCACTTAGCCTCAGTATCACATCATAATCAACAGAGAAAGAAAATAACTCAAATGAACATAATATCATCAATGAAAAGTTATTCATATTTCAACAAAATAAGTTTAAAATTATACAATACTCATAACAAATCACTCACTCAATGTCTATGAAGCCTCTACTCAACAATATAGATGGTGCCATGACATGCCATAGACACCTCAAATAAATAAAGTACTTAGTAAAAGTAAGGGATAAAAGGGCTTCTCCAGAATGTAAGGAGAGCTCACAAATTCTGAGCCACCAGCATATCTCCTCAACCTAGATGCATAAAGAATCAGACGAACCATATCCATATCCATAGGCAACACAACTCCTCAACCTAAATACAACCTTACGGAACCTGCTCAACACCTTATAAGGACCCACAAACCCTTCATGGGTGGGGCTTCCAAATGAACCCAATCATCAACCTTAAATTCAAGATCCCTTCTCCTCACTTTCTCTATGGCCTCTATCACCAATTTCGGACCCAACAAAGCCATCTCTCCCACTTTAAACCACTCAACTAGATACAACCTTAGCAATGAGCTTCTTCATACCTTCCCACCATAGCATATCCCTCAATTCTCCATACATTTTTGTAGAATCTGGGTGAATCAAATAGGAAGAATCATGATCCTTATTAAGAATCCTCTCCTCAAGTCATCCACACAAAGCATACACAACCTACCTTGATATCCAAGGGCACCATCTACCCCTTGGGATAAAACCTCCACTTCACCACCATCCACCAAAGCATTCAACTATAACAAGGTGAGGTCAAAGTCTTGCTTCGCCTTTATCTCCTCAACTAATGAAGATCGAATTCGTTAAAACCACTACACTACCTTTCTCAACTTCCTCCAACCTAACTCCCATCTAGCCAAACGATGGAACTCTCTAGTCATCTCTTTGCCACCACCATCAGCATATGCTAAGCCATCTATAGACACCCTACTTAGAGCATCAACCACAATATTACCCTTACCAGGGTGATAATGCACACTCATATTGTAATCCTTAAAGAGCTCTAGCTACCTTCTTATTACCCACAATTCACATTTATCATATTTAGCAAGCAACCTTTCATTCCCCAAGATTTGTAACACTACCCCCAAATGATTCACAAGCTCTAAATAAATCAATACTTCATCACTAGAGACCGCCACAAACATGCCAAGGTAGGGTTTTAAGACCCTATTCATGAAACTTATAAGCATAGCCAGTGCATAAGTTAATCAAGCAACTCCACCATGACTCAAACACTCCTAGTCTAAAAGGACACCTAGGGATATCACCTACACTCATTCTTACTTAGGGATAAAACCCGAACCGAAGATCAATCTTAGAGAAGTGACTAACCCATTAAAGTTGGTAAAATAGATCATAAATCCTCAGGAGAGGGTACTTATTCTTTATGGTGACCCTAATAATTTGTCGATAGTCAATACACATTCTAGGGAACCATCTTTCTTATACATAAACTACACCAAGAAGTTCACTAGAAAGATGTCAAGGAACTCATTAACCACCAAAATTGACTCGATATGAAGGAATTTAGGCTCAATATTGCTACCCTTACAAGATCATAAATGCAACCCTTAGAGACCAATTGGACCACAAGACAAGAAATGGACCTATCTCTTCACTACCACTCAAGAACGGGTTTACTTTAGAATTGAAATCTAATTCTATGGGTCCCATGATCAAAAGGAGACACAAGATGCATACAACTACTCCACTCCAAGTATGACATCGAATTCCACCATATCTCATTCAATAAAATCACAAGGCAAGACCTAAATGCAATATGGCCACGGAATAATCACTATAGACTTTCTAGCAACAATAGACTTACCAATGGGATAGACACCAAATGTTCACACCACAACTCAGGACACACTTGAAGCCCACTAGTAACAAAAGGATTAATGAAAGGGATATTGGCACTTGGACCCATCAATACATACACATCAAAGCTAAAGAAAATTTTAACATACCGTAGCAACATCGGGTGCCTCATCTCCTCCTTGCCTCCATCAAAGAACATAAAGCCTACTGTGCGATGGAACACCACCTTGATCTTGAGGACTACCATCATTTCTCTTGTTTCAAAGACAAGGCAATCAACAAGCTTATGACCTACTCTTCCACATAGATAACACACATTTGAATCCTTTAAGCATTTGCCATGATGATGCTTTCCATATTTTGGGCATTTTGAAAAACTCTCCCCACCATTGCTACCTTGGAACCTTTGGTTAATCATTCCATCAATTGAAAGCCTCTTATTTGGAGCACTATATGACCCTTGATATCGAAGTTTATGATCTTATTGGAGATGGTCACCCTTAGCACTTTGGAAACCACCCTCATACCGAACCCTCTTAGACTCCCCACTTTTCCTCTTTTGAGCATAGGGACAATCAACTATCTTGTGGTCCATCTTACCATACCCATAGCATGCACCCATTTTCCTCAAACTTATTCCATTATGTTATCTCCCACACCTTGTACATCTAGGATGAGTCACTCCACTGTTGTCCTCAATCTTGGCAAATGGAAGCCTACTTCCTATTCAGGCACTCTTGGCCTTTCCCTCTCTATTCTTACCATTTGAATTCTCAAAGATACCTACCAATTAGTTGAGTTATGCGGTAACGGCCTAGGATAACAACCATAGAGTATTGCGAACCTCTGTATTTGATATATCACCATCTTGACTAGCCTGAGACATATTTTGAAATGGAATGGCTAGGAATTAGTAATAAACCCTAGAGGACCTAGATCTATTGCATGATATACATCATGACAAAGTAAAATATTTCTTAAAGCACCTCATAACCTCTTACTTATAGTCGTGGCGCGATTCACAATAATGAATAAGACTCTAATCAATGCAGTGTATTGGATGATGAGGACCATTAATAACCTAGTGCTCTGATACCAAGTTTGTCATGAGCCAAACTATGACCTAGACATGACACCATGAATGGGAAACCCAAAGGAACCCTAAATGAGCCTCTTAGCATATTATACGCACATCCTTGGTTGCGAAAGCAATTAAACAACAACAAGAGAACATAAAAATTAGGATAGAGGGGCTATAGGAGTCTTTCACAGCAAAAACATACAATAGTCAAAAGATTCAAAGCTCAACAAATTATTATATAACTTGTCCAACAACACCTCTAGACTTAGAATTGATCAGGGGCCAAGATAACTTTCTAGGCTCACCCTTATAACCTAAAGCATAAAATAAAGGAAAGAGAGTCTTAACATAATATAAGATCAAGGATATCATCCTTGGAGTTGAGGACTTACTAACTTCCTTCAAAGATAATACTAACCACACGGAGGAGAAAGATGATCAAGTGGAGCTCTGGTTCCTATATGGTAAAATTATGTAGGTATAGAGTATGCATTAGTACGTTTGAACGTACTAAGTATGTAGGATACAATGCAACAAGAGATAGGCAACATAATCGAAATGCATAATTTGGCAATAGATGAGAACATAACAATATGGTATGTATAAATGATGTTTGAAGTAAAACATGCTTGTATAGAACATATTACATATGAAGTAAGAGACTATTATCATACACCAGGCAACTTAGTACTTGGAATCCAAGGTAGACCATCCCTTAGAAGTAATTGAGGAATCAACCCCTAAATTGGTAGACGGATATGACCACCCTCAGTCGAAAGTGATTGAGGTATCAACCCCTCAATTAGTTGATGGCATAGCACCCCTTTCCGAGGCGATTGAGATATCAACCCATCAATTGGTTATGGTTAACTCACAACACTATAGATATATATCACGAAATCAACAAATATATACTATCTTGTTATCATCATAAAGTCACTTCAATCACATCCCATGTATTAGGACTTCAACAACTCAACAAACATAATACGGAAAATTTATCAAACACTTGGCTGTTATGTAATGCTAGTATAAGATCATGCAATTCAAGAGTGAAATCACGCAAGAAAATTCAATGTAAAATAATTCACCAACACTTGGTAATACAGTCATGCAATGTACATCAAAACCCTTCATCAAATCTCAAGATAGATCAAAGATTCATAGCTCAAAACATGTATGGTGACAATATAAACCATCCCATAATATAAGCTTGAAATACGTATACTTGTGTTTTCAATTAACATTTCATAAAACTCCAAACATAATTTGTAATCATAATTCATAATAAGTAATACCCATAAGTAATACAGCTTGAAAACATGCAATTGTCATACAAAGGAAGATTGAGCTTCATGGGTGGAAGGTACCCATGAATGAAACCCACATACCTTAATCTTGGAGTTTCTTGAAGAAAGACTTAAGGAAGACTTGGGGCTTGACTTGGTTTTCTTGAACTCCGATAAAACTTCATTAATGTCTTGAGAATGGATGGAGAATTTGATGAAGATTAGAGAGCACTTTAAGTTTTTAGTGAGGTTTTAGGGCTAAAAATGGTTAAAGAATGAGGGATTTTCGCATATATAGGTATTGGGTTCTTACCCAATTTCCTTGCAGTAAAAAAAAAAAGTTTTTTGGAAATTTTTTAACTAGTCCGCGCCAGGTCTATGTTGTAGACTGGTATCAGACAATTGCTAGTTTATGAAGTTTCACAAAAAAATTATTTTCTTGGTATCAATAAAGTATACCTTTTAGGTACTCGTTTCCTACACAATTTTGCGCTTTGAACAAGAATATAAAGTCAAATTTGTAAAATTCTGCATGAATTGAGATATATTAAATAAAATATGCATCATAGGGTCTTTCTAAGCTACGAGGAAGGGTGTTTAAATATACCCAATTTTGAGACATAAGGAAATTATGATTATGGGGTATTCCTAAGCAAATGTGGGGCATTTCAAAAATGCCCATAATCCCTTTCCCTATTTTATTTTTCAAAGTTAATTTAATGCTTATGACATTATAGATGGCTTGAGTGAGGCTCCTTTGGTATCTCATTCGTCGTGTGATAACTAGGCCCTAGGTCGGATTGTTATGAGTGTCATTCGAGGAAAATACCTAATTGTAAACGTATCAACTTAAAGAAGTCACTCTAGTTTGGTTTACTCAATTAAAGTCCTAAAGAGTTTAAGAAGGGCCTATTGGTTGGGAGATGTTTGAAACTGCTTTCCTTGATTATTTATTCTCGCCTGAACTAAGGGAAGCCAAAGTGATAGAGTTTATGAACTTGAATCAAGGTGGTCTGAGTGTGAGGGAATATGCCCTACAGCTTACCAAGTTGTCCACTTATGCTCCTTCCTTGGTGGCCTACTCTATGGACCGCATGAACAAATTCACTTTGGGTATGTCTGACTTGGTTAGGATAGAGTGCATGCCACGATACTCATTAAATAAATGGATATATCTAGACTTATGACATATGCCACATAAGTGAATAGTGAGAAACCACAATAGATGAGGATAAGGGAATCCAAGAGGGTGCAATATGATGGTGAATTTTCTAATACTAAGTCAGGTGGTGGAGATTTTCAGCAAGGCCAAGAGTATTCAAAAGGAGCTTCTCAAAGGTTTGACAAAGAGTAAGAGGCCAATCATAAGTTTCATGGTGATGTTACGAAATATAATGCTATTCTTCCTAGATGTCCTAGTTGTGGAAAGAATCATGTGAGAGAATGTTTGAGAGGAGCTAATAGTTCCTTTCGTTGTAGAAAGATGAGACATAAGACTACCGAGTGTCCTAATATTTTTAATAATGGTAAAAAGAAAGGCCTCCACAAGGTTAAGTAGCTCAAAGAGTGCAAGTGCAACAATGTTCCCAAGTTTAAGGGTGGTCTATGTGGTAATTCGTTCTATGCTTTGAATGCTAGGCAAGAGTTTGATGAGTCCCCCGATGTGGTTTCCAGTATCATAAGAGTCTTTTATCATGATATATATGCTTGACCACGGTGATAATATGTCTTTTGTTACTCCTTACAGTGCAATAAAGTTTAATGTGTCTCCATAAGTATTTGTAAAGCCTTATGCAGTCTACATTCCTATTAATGAGTCAATCCTTGCCAAGAAATTTTATAGAAATTGTCTCATGTCAGTCTTGCATAAAGTATTCCCATGCAATCTAGTTGAGATTGATATGAATGATTTTGATATTATTCTTGGTGTGTATCGGTTGCATGCATCCTATGATTCTATTGGTTGTAGGAATCAAAAGGTCGCATTCCAAGTTCCTAATAGGTCTATCCTTAAGTGGAAGGGAACCAATTCGGTGTTCAAGGGAAAGTTTGTCACTTATACAAAGTCTATGAAAATGATTTCCAAACATTGCCTATATCATGTTGTCCGAGTCATGGATGTTGAGCCTCATGATCCTACTCTTGATTTGGTCTCTATGTAGACCCGATCTAGGGGCCTAGTCTCATGGAGAATGAGATATCCAAAGGCACCTCACCCAAGCCTTCTAAGCATCTCAAGCAATCATAGGCATTAGATAAAAGCTTATTGTGGAAACATGAGGGGAAGGGGACTATGGGACAACTTATGTAATGAAATAACATTAAAAAGCAGTGAAATAAGAAAATATCATTTGTCCATGAGCATACCACTAATACATAATGAATGGAACCGGTACGGTTGGTTTCCATCAAATAGTAAGAAAATCCATAATAGACAATATAGAAAGTAAAAGCTTCAGACGGGCTATA
The DNA here is from genome assembly GCA_025642045.1 of Solanum sejunctum. Lineage (NCBI taxonomy): Eukaryota > Viridiplantae > Streptophyta > Magnoliopsida > Solanales > Solanaceae > Solanum > Solanum sejunctum. The sequence continues at coordinate 9,125 of JAOTQJ010047769.1, forward strand.
AATACATCATCTTAAAACAAAAGTATAGAATAGAGTGAAAAATAGGTGGAGTGCCGAACAAAGGTCTCACCACAATGATAAGCTAGTTTCGAAAGTCAACTAATAACCATGTGCTGGTGGAGAAGTACCTATCCCTAAAAGGTCAAATCATGCCAACAAATATGCATTAGTACATCAGAATGTACTAAGTATGTGAGATGCAAATGTATGGATAAAATTGTAATGCCATCATAGTTAAACATAATATATGGGTATACATAAGATAAAGAATCATGAGATGAGCTTAAACATGCATAAAGAATGAGGCTCAGGTCAATACAACACAATGCATAAGAAAACACATAAAGTTAAGACATGTCATAAGATTAGATAACCTTATAGGGATGGACCATAACTAATAGCAAGACTATGTGAGCTACTACATGGAATCCAATGAACTCTTTCCATTCAAAAAGGCCGATGCACTCCTTTAATTGGAAAAAGGGAGTCTATTTGCAAAGGTAGATATCCAACATTTAGTAACTTTGAAATTGCATCTTTCATTCTTTTGGGCCTATGTAGATCCACTAGTCTAGACTATAAGGCTCCTATGGTGGCACATAGTTAGGTACATTGAGATTTAGCTTTAAGAGATCATGCCTCCACTAATTGAATGAGTCTTAATCTCTAGTACTCTCGGTGTTAAGTCATCCCACGAAAATCTTTTAAAACATACTCTTAAAATCATAAGTAGCAATCATAGGAGTAGTTCAAACTTAAATATCTTTTAGGGCAATAAACATCATACATATATTTGGTAAACTTTAACTTCAAAGCTCTTCATCAATGTCCTAGTCATAGTCAAAGCCATAATTCATAGGAATCTTTCATTAAAAATAAAGTGGGCTTAATTAATGCATGGAACAATCATGAACACACAAATCTTAGGAAATTTCTTTAAAAAGGAACATCAAAATTATCCAACCTTAATCTTATCGAAATATTCATCATAGAGTCAACATCATACTTCGAGTATATATATATTTACATAGCAAAGTACTCATTTAACTTTATGAGTATCATATAATAATATAAGGATTATGAAATCATCATAAGCATGAAGTTTAAATCGAGGAACTTAAATAAAATGTAAATTATGTAATAGGGAACATTATAGGTGAAAGGATACCCATAAATTAACTCACATACCTAGAGAACTAGAGAGAAATGGAATTGAAGCCTTTTGGGAAGAAGCTTAGAAACCCTAACCTAGTTCTTGAGAGCTTTTGCCTTAGGAATTTAGAATTAAAGGAATGAGAGAATGAGAGAATGAGAGGTATTTCTAGGGCTTGAATAATAATATAGGTGTCCCTTTTCATCCCCCTAATGACGTAGCATAGGAATAGAATAGTGAGAAATGACCAACTTGTCATTTATTAAAAACTGTCGGTAGAGACTTATGAAGCCCTAATCATGGGACGTAGATTGACTTACATGCCATAATTCCCCTCGTCTGATGGCACACTATAGAAATCTGACTTTAGCTGAATTGAAAATTATGATCAATAGTACGAGCTATGAAATTATTCATGGGCCATGGTTCAACTCGTAGAGTCCTTCCCACTTAGTAGCCAGGTTTTCTCCTTATTCTTGATCTCATTTTACAAAATCATATGCAGTTGTATCCTAGCCCATGGGCCATCTGAGAACTCGTAAACCACCTTTCTAAAACTCTAATTTCCTTCATGTTTGAGGTCCCACACACTAAGCCATCTATGAGCCGTAAGGTATCCTATGGGTCGCAACTTATTCTGTGGGTTACCCCACTCATGGAAATTATTCCCCCTTCAAAACATCTCTGTTTAAGAACCAATCCTACGGGTTATGTAACAACTTGTGGGATATAATTGGTCCCGTGAACTAGATTCCAAGTTGTTCTTTCTCAGGCTAATTTTTCTGCACCCAAGGCACCTAAATTGGGGGTCGTTACAATATCTCCCCTCTGGGAATATACATCCACAAATCTATCTAAAGGCAGGCTCTAAAGAGTAAACTAGCAGCTAATAACCTAGTATGCATGTAAAAAGTCAAATTAAGAATCATTTCTAAAAAATTTCAGAATTCATAATTTAAAACATGTCTCAAAAGAGTCCATAAACATCATGAGAAGCTAAAATGCATGGAACTTGAGGTTTTGGAAGAATTTCTTTGTACGTTAGGCTTGAGTAGAGTGGAATTGATGTGGATAGCGCTTTACCATATCTGCTTTCGCTTCCCATTTAGCACCCTAGACTTGTTGGTTTCTCTAAGTATCTTGACAGATGCAACTTCCATGTTCCTTAGCTTCTTCAGTTGTCGATCTAGGATTCAACCGGTACCTGTTCGTAACTCAAATCCTCTTCAATGTTCACATATTATAACAAAACTATGGAATTTGGGTCGTCTATGAATTTCCACAACATCGATATATGGAAGACCAGATGAATCAAGTGCACATCATTGAGTAGATCCAACTCACACGACACTTTCCCTACCTGTTCTCACCACCTTGTAGGCTCCCACATATCTAGGACTCAATGTCCCTTTCTTTATCAAACCGAAAAACACCTATATTGGAGATAATGTAACACCCCACACCTTACAATACTAGCATAATTCAAATAAAACATGACATGGTTTGGTCAAATTACCGCTAATTTTCAAAAGTGCTTGAATCTTGTGTTAATGGGCTACATGTGTGTCTAACGCCTAAGAGGATCAAGTGTATGCATCTTTTGTGTTGAATTGAGTAGATTGTGGCTTTAAAATAAAGTGAGAGAATTGAGGTGCTTGTAGGACTTAGGAATCAAGTAGGTGAGTCACCTACTTGCTTTGCTTAAATTTGTTAGTTAAACGGAGACGAAGTTCTACGTCGAATTTGTCCAAGCTCGATTATAAGTAAAGTCCATATTAAGAGTGTAGCTTTGGTCCATATTTTAATATTATAAATGGGATATATGATCAAACAAAGTAGAATATTAAAAAGGGCCCAAATATACCACAACCCACTTGGCTAATTGGACCCAAACCTAATTGAAGAGAAAATTGGAAAATAGGCAGCCCAAGCCCATCAACTTGGAGACCCATTTTTAGGCCCAAGTGTGAGGGCCAAGCTGGTAGATAACTAGCTTGATAATGTGTGGTGTGAGGTGGTCAAAAATGCAAGAGAAGATCGGCCAAATACCTTTTGATAAAGAGATCCAAAGCAGCTCCACAATTCAATCTCAACTTAAACTCACAAAAAAAGACAGATTTGTCTTCAAAGTTCTCTCAACTTTTTTTCACTTTGTAAAGCAGATAAGAGAGACTTCTAGGGTTCTTGGATAAGCCCTAAACCTTTAATTAAGTAGTAAATAAGTTTACACATGTGTTTAGGATGGTTTTCTCATTAAAAATAAGAAGTATATGCTAGTATGTTGGTGCTGGAAAATCATGACAGATTCTGTGCTGAAAGTTGCTGCACCTTTTCCTTTTCTTTTGTTAATTTCTCTATAGTTTGTGAGTTGTATTATGAAGAGAATTTGGTGTTCTTAACATGGTTTGAGTTATAAACATCACCCTCAGGTTGCTGCCCTGATTTTAGTTTCAGTTAACAAGCGCATTTTATTGAGTTATCTTAAGTATCATGTTGATTGGAACTTGCGGGCTGTTGTACATAAGGCTATTAGCTCACGTTCTTCATGACTTATTAAGTGCCTTAACAAGAATCTTTTAGTTCTTTTTATATGTGTAAATGTTGCTGGAACAGTTTGGTTAAAGTTCGAATAAGTTTGGAGTTGTGGACGTCGAAATGTAATGAACGAAGGTAACGTTATGCTGTCTATTTTTAGATTGTGTGGAATTATGATGTGTTGTTCTTTGTGGGTTGTTGTAAGACTGTTATGACATTAAAATAAGCTGTACATGCTTATGTTTATTAGAAAATATGATTAGGGGCGGAAAGGTTAAAGGAATACGCTCGGGTTTATAATCACCCGCTTGTTGCCCATGTATTATTTTCTTATGTGATTGGGATGCCAAGGTGTATCTATTAGCTATTAATGCTAGTTTTATCACCTACTATGTTATAGATAAGTATTTGGAGGAAGTAAAGGTTATCTTGAGATAGGAACAATGTCCGACGAAGAGGTATGTAAGGCTACCAAATTTTGTATCACTTTGCATGAAACATAGATCTCTCTTTGGTACATAAAGGCATTCACCAACTTCGACACAACCATTAACCATGTCTCCACTCTTTTACATGTTCATATTATTCCATACATAGTCCCCTTCGAAACTGCATACATGTTTGGATACCAAGTTACATGAGTTCTTGTTACGGAGTAAAGTTCACGAGTTGTCCATTTCATACGCATTTCATTATTTGTGTAATGTACTCTTTTCATTGTCATGTTGTCTTGTATGATTATCCATATGTCAGATGTTATATATACAATCCTACAACTCCAATATTATGACCACTAAAAGAATCACGTCAAAGGTAATTGAAAGATAAAGTATATAATTTTTGGTAGGTGGTAGCCCGAGGGGTGGAGATAGTACCTAGCCAGGGACGATCCTATGAACGGGAGGTAGCCCAAAGGGTTGAGTATAACCTAGCCTGGGATGAGCCCAATGCAATTTCACCACTGATCAGTTAGTCATTTGTTTTACATTTATGCACAAACTATACAGTAAAGGTAAAGTAATATAAAGAACATAAAGTATATGATTCCACAGTATGACCAAAGGCGGTCCCAAATCTTACACCAGTAAATGGTTTCATTTGAGTTGTTACTTTATATACAGTATATCCTGCCTTATATACTCATATATTATTTCGTATTGTCGTTCTTTATGGGGGACCTGTATTTCATATTGCAAGTACAGGTTCTAGTAGATCTCCCCTGTAGAAGTACAAGACATTCAGCGGCTGTTACTAAGCTCCAGGTTGCTTTGGGGCTTTGCATATATCTAGAGGTTACGTGTTTTTATTGCACAGTTCATTGAGGTGGGGACTATACCGAACCTTATCAGATGTTTTTCTTTATTTAGAAGCTTTGTAGACTATGTGAAGTAAAGTGTGGTCATGTCTCGTTCTTTAAATACTGTGGCCCCAACGACCTAGTCAAATACAGTTCCTTTTGACTTATTATTATTGTTTATATGCTTTAAGGCATGTCAAAGGTAGAAATCTCTTATAATATGTATAAAAAGCACATATATACAGGTTGGTTCTCCCAAGACTTATCGGCAATAGGTGTTAATTCGCCCTAGCGGGACTTTGGGGTGTGACAGAAGTGGTATCAGAGTGGGTCATCCTAGGGAGTCTACAAAGTTGTGTCCATGTATAATCTTGTTTATCGATGTGTTATGCACCACATTTATAAGCAGGAGGCTGCGTGACATGTAGGAGTTGTTACTTTCTTTCTATTCTTTAGATCGTGCCATAAATTCTAGTGTAATAGGTGCATTATATCTAATTCCTAAATTGTTTTGTATAACAAGTATGCCAGAAACAAGGCAGAATAAAGGTAAAGGGAAGGGAATAGAAGTAGTGGTTGGTATACCCAGCCAGGTG
>JAOTQJ010047780.1:0-14705 GCA_025642045.1 Solanum sejunctum
TGGAGAAGTGGTCTCGACTCGATTTTAGAGCAACCAGATCAAAAAATAATTTTTTGATCCAAAAACTGAGATAGTGAGCATACGCATTAGGGCCATGATGCGCCTTAGTCGCGGACCCATATTTATAATTTTTTAAATTTTTTGACTGGGATTAGATTTTTAAAAATACTCAGGTGCGCGATAGGTCCACGTCGCAGACTTGTTCTCCAGACTTATTCCATCGAAGTTCAAAATTTTAGATCTTTTGATAGGCATTCTAGACTTTTTCCCGCCTCTCCTAGACTTAAGCCACGACCAACATAAGTCATTTTTAGCTTAAAAACTTTTTCAAAAACCTATTCTAAAGCCCCAAATGCAAAAACAAAGTATAGACCTTGAGCAAAAAGAGGAGAAAGAGTTAGGTTTAATGCATGGTTATTAGAGTTGGTTAGAGTGATAGGCTTGAATGTGTGGTTATTATTATGCGATTATTGATGATAGACTATTGAAGACTTCGTAACAAGGGGCTTGAGTGAGAGTGGTGAGGTAATGAATAGGAAAACCCCTGAGAAAGTATAGAGTTGAGTATTGAGGGTTAGCTTGTGTGGATACGATCATCTTAACAATAGCACCTTGAGGCTTATAAGTAGTCTTAAGTGGAAAAGAAAGAGGTGGTTAGATGGAAATTTGAGTAAGGGCTATAAGCTTGAGTTGAGAGAGTAGAGTGTCATGAAAGGCAGTACAATTGAGGCGGGGAGTTGAACTCGAGAGTGTCCATAGAGTCTTGCATATTATGATGGTTCCATTATCGATTAGAGTTGATAACCTCCTTCTTGAGTTCGAAAAATTGATTGATGAGGTGTTTGAATTATTCAAATTGATCAGGTTTCGGTATCCCCTTCGTGCCTGCTGGTGAGGATGTCTAAGGTATAAAATAAGAGATTTATGTGATAGATTGTAGAATTGTGACTAACTTACGATGTAGCACAAGGTGACCTTGAGTTAGGCTTGACTTTGGTAAGAGTATGCAATGAAATGTAAGCCTTGACGAGAGTTATGAGTTGTAGATGATGATGCCATCTAACGAATTGAATTTTCTACTCTTAAGTCGATGCTCACCCATGAGTTGGATTATTTGAGTAATTAAGTTCTTGATATGTATATTCCAGAGTTTGGATAGAGACTGCTAAGATCAATGAGGAGTCGAGAGTTTGATTGATTGAGTGAGTACTGAGAGGAGCTTTGGAGTTTTATTCGTGTCTTGATGTCTATCTCTATTCATCATTTCCGAAGGTGAGTGATCCAAAGGGAACATAATGTAACGCTTGATGAAATTACCAAAATATCCCTAGTAGAAATCGTCCACATAAAGCATCTTTCCAAGCTCAGATGAAAAATTCGAGATCGAATTTGTCATCACCATAAAATATTAGGTGGGTAAGTGGTCTCAACCCAATTTTAGTGCAATCAGATCAAAAAATAATTCTTTGATCTGAAAATCAAGAAAGTGATGGTATGCGTTACAGCAGCGACACGCCCTGGTGGCAGACCTACACTTATATTTATTTTTCATACTCATGAAAATATGTACCTACTCAATATCACAAAAATATGTTGCCAGCGTAGGATAGCCATGCGACTGGTTCCAGTGACTCTTGTCCCGCAAGTGGACATCTCTTATGGATCCAAGAGAGAGAGAGGTAGAGGTTGACACTTCCTTTTTCATGGCAAGTTAAGGATGGGCGAGGCAGCTATGCCATATTCATTGTACATCACCAAAACTCATGGTGGTGAGAGTTATGTCGATTAGAGAAACTCCCAAGCAATACTTGAGTTGAGCATATCATGATTTTCAAACTAAGTTGTATTTAAATACTAAGTCTATTTCTAAAGCATGATTTCAAACATAAAAACTTGCATGATTTCTTGAGTCGCATTATGAGATGAATAGTTGAGCCTTGAGCTGAGTTGTTGATTTTTTTGAGTCTTATCTGTTTACTTTAGCCTGTTTACATACTCCAGATTCCACGTACTAGCGCCACTCGGTGCTGTTCATTTCATGATGAAGATACATATGATAGAGGAGTTCAGCAAATGCACTATTGAGGTTCAGAGTTCCTGAGTCCCAAAGATGGTAGGTCCTCCTTACCTTCGGTGGATCCCTTTTCTTTTACTAAGTATTCTACTTTTTCTTGAGTTTAGTGGTCATTGCCTGTCATGTCACCATCTAGATATTAGAGTTAGAGGCTTCATAGACATTAAGTAGAAGATGTGGAGTATTGTCCTTTTTTCAACTTTTGTTTTATTGAAAAAAAAATCCTTTTAATATATAAAGACTGAGTTATTTGATTACTTTGCGATCTTTTCTTTGAGTATTTTTCTTCTATTGTTGATTATGAGGTGACGATGAGGTCAAGTGGTTTGCTTAGGGACTAGAAATAGTTTTTAAGTGTCGGCCATGGCAAGGGTACCCTCCCAGGGCGTGACAAACTTGGTATCAGAGCACGAGTTCAAGTGTCTTAGGAAGTCTATGAAGACATATCTAGTAGAGTCTTGTTTATGTGTGTGTTGTCAACCATACTTCATAAGCAGGAGGCTATAGGACACTAGGAATTGTCTTACTTCTTTCTTACTCCAAATTCGTGTGATATAGTTAATCTCTACGAAAGCTCTCTTTTGATTCGTGCGCTGCTCTAAACCTTTCAACTATGCCTTATTCATGAGGTGATAGAGATAGTAATTTTTAAACTGTTATTAATGAGATTCCCCCAAAAAAGTAATCAGAATGGTAGCGAGACTGCACCAGGCTTGAGAGAAGCCAATTAATGTGCTAAGTTGATTGACTAGAAAGAGTGCACTATTGCCCATATGAATCGTGCATTTGAGTTAGCTCTAGATATACCAAGACCCTTTTTTTTTCAGAACTTGATCTTGATGTTACCCATAAGAGAGAAACTTATGTCTCTAAAGAGTTTAATGTTAGAACATGAGAGTGAGATATGGGGTCCTATAAACCCTGGGTAGAATTGAGTCATCCCCGAGTTAGAAGGATGATTATGGAAACATAGGGATGAGGTAGCAAGAATGATGGTTGATTGAGGCTTGTAGTTAGTTTTGTGTACCTATTAGGTAAGTAAAGGGGATGAGCCGATTTACCTAAGTTGATGAAAGAGTGGTGAGTGCTCTATGATTGTCATGATGAGAGAGAGAGAGAGAGAGAGAGAGAGAGTGCTCAAAACTAGAATAGTTCTATGTTGATGTATTTTGATATTATTTTAGCGAGGAAAAGTATAGATGTTAATTAAGGAAAACAGAGTTCTTTTGAGGTACTAGACCTAAACTAGGCTTAGGATTTCGACGTGAGAGTATCATAAGATTCCTACAGTGATAAGCTTAGCTAGATAATAAGTTGAGGTATACTAGATAGGTAAATGATACATAAGTTGTGAAGCTAGGACGTGATCGAGTATTCGCTATAAGACTTTAGTAGGCCTATATTTCTAAATTGTTACTTAGAGGTTATAGGTTGGTATAATATGAGAGAAATGTGTGATGCAGATGGTAGCAATAATCCCTAAGCTTGAACGTTTAGGGAGTGAAGTGAAGAGAGAGATATCATGATGATAGTGGTCGTCCTTGTTAGAGATTTGACCTAAGAAACTTGTTGTAGTGTGTGTTCAATGATTAAAATATTGACTGACAAGGAACATGGTGCTAGGAATAGAGTAGAGGTATCCCTTAGATAGAGATAGTAAATTAAGGTAGAAGCACTAGAAAAGAGGAGGTTAGATTGTAAGAGTTGTGGGAAGTGGTTATATACGCTATTGAATAGCAACTATAGAGAGATTTCCATAGAGACATGAAGGAGCTAAGAGTGATATCATTGAAAAGAGTCGAATGGCTAGTTATATATATATATATGATTATAGAATAACAAAAGAGTTTAAGATATTCTTGTGGGTAGTGATTCCTTGATCGAGTGGAGGTATATGCTTACAGCCTAGTAGAGAAAATTGATTCCCAAATCTAGAAAGAAGACCTTAAAAGCTAAGGGGGAGATGACAAAGTGGTAAAACCAGAGTAGATTTTGAGTCTTCGATAGTGATGGGCTGATCAAGAGGAGATATTGATTCTTTTCCATCTCATACGACCTTTATGCTTTGATTGAGGTGATACACTATTCCCTTTTAGTGTATGACTATCATACCTATGGCCTAGTACCATGCACATCATGCTGATTCCAATTCATGCTGAGTTTTGAGGATGAGAAGCAATGAATTGATTCATTAATCTTGATCTTACCTCATGAATCCAAGAGTTTCCAGTTCTCTATTGAATAAGACGTGACCTGAGTTTTACACTACATATAGTTTGGTGAACTCAAAGTGAGTTTTGATAGACGAAGGAGATTGTACTTCGATGACGGTCCTCAAATGAGATTTCTTTTTAATTGAATCATGCTAATGATCTCCATTCCAAGACCTTTGATTAATACAACTTTCTATTCTTATAGAAGTATTGATGATAGTGGACAAGTTATGGGTGATAGGAGAGAGTGAGTGCTCCTGAATTGTGAATAATGGAGTTGAGTTCCTATCTTTGAGTTGGTGTTCCTGTTGAGCCTCTGTGTATTTGAGTATGCAAGTCCTTGATGCTATTTGTGCTTATTTTGTATGGAGAGGTAGTAGTTTGAGGTTTCGCCAAAGAGGGAGATGGTGAGTTCCTCCAGGTCCAAATTGTGATGGTGATAGTAGTAGACTGAGGGTGAGGGTAGATGAGAAGGAGTGAATGTATCCTTATTGTGACATCGGTGTAGTTCTTATGTGATGTAGGGATAGAGATAATAAAAAAGGGAGAGATAAGAAGTTATGATGGGCAATAGATAGGTAAGAGTATGATGGTGTGTCTTTTAGTGGAAGCTCAATAAATGATGGAGGAAGAAGTGTCAAGTAGGCTTAAAATAATTCTAAGATATAGTTGAAATGGTTAGAGTGATAGGCTTGAATGCGTGGTTATTATTATGCGAGTATTGATGATAGACTATTGAAGACTTCGTAACAAGGGGCTTGAGTGAGAGTGGTGAGATAGTGAAGGACTAGCAATCTTTTAATGAAAGCCCCTGAGAAAGGATAGAGTTGAGTATTGAGGGCTAGCTTGTATGGATACGATCATCTTACCAATAGCACCTTGAGTCTTATAAGTAGTCTTGAGTGGAAAAGGAAGAGGTAGTTAGATGAAAATTTGAGTAAGGGCTATAAGCTTGAGTTAAGAGAGTAAAGTGCCATAAAAGGGAGTACAATTAAGATGGGGAGTTGAACTCGCGAGTGTCCATAGAGTCTTGGATATCACGATGGTTCCATTCTTGATTAGAGCCTTGAGTCCAAAAAATTGATTGACGAGGTGTTCGAATTATGCGAATTGATTAGGTTTTGGTTTCCCCTCTGTACCTACTGATGAGGACGTCTAAGGTATAAAATGAGAACTTTATGGGTAGATTGTAGGATTTTGACTAAAGTACGAGGTAGCACAAGGTGACCTTGAGTTAGACTTGACTTTGGTAAGAGTATGTAGTAAAACGTAAGCCTTGATGAGAGTTATGAGCTACAGATGATGATGCCACCTATAGAGTTGAGTTTTCTACTCTTGAGTGGATGTTCACCTATGAGTTGGATTATTTGTGTAATTAAATTCTTGATGTGTATATCCAGAGTCTGGATAGAGACTGCTAAGAAAGATGAGGAGTCGAGAGTTTGATTGATTGAGTGAGTATTGAGAGGAGCTTTCGATTGTTATTCGTGGGTAGATGTCTATCTCCACTCATTATTCGAGGATGAATGATCCTAAGGGGGAGATAATGTAACACCCGACGAAATTACCAAAATATCTCTAGGATGGAATTGTGTGCATAATACGTCTTCCCAAGCTCAGATAGAAAATTCAAGACCAGATTTGTAATCAGCAAAACAAATTGGGTGGAGAAGTGGTCTCGACCTGATTTTAGAGCAATCAGATTGAAAAATAATTTTTTGATTTGAAAATCGAGGCAGTGAGGGTATGTGTTAAGGTCGCGGTGCGCCCTGGTCATGGACCCACACTTATATTTGTTTTTTCAATTTCTTGACAGGGATTGGATTTCCAAAAGTACATAGGTGCATGCCAAATCTGCACCGCAGACCTGTTCTGCCGACCTATTCCATCGAAGTTCAAAATTATAAATCTTTTCAGGGGCATTCTAGACTTTTTCCCGCCTCTCCTAAACTTAATCCACAACTAATATAAGTCATTTTTGCCCTAAAAAGGGTTCCAAAAACCTATTCTAAAGCCCCTTATGCAAAAACTAAGTAGAGACATTAAGTGATGAAGAGTAGAAAGAGCTAGGGTTCAAGGAATTGAGGTTAATTTCTTGAGGAATTGATTGTCAAATTCCATACCAAGTATGTAGGGTTACCTAAAGCATTGGATTATGTTCATCAATGCGCCCCTTCACTTACTTGAGTCAAGATTTGCAAAGAGTTGAGGTTTTTGAGAAATTCCTTGTATTTTAATACTCTATCCTTGTAGTCATCATGTGGTCTTATTTTGCATTACATTACATGAGATAATTCCTATATTTTCATGAGTATGAATGTGAGAGGCATACATGTACTTTTATTCTTAATAGTATGAACCTTAACTTACATGTTTCTATGGATGTTTATGCCTAAATTTAGCATATTGAGTTGAGTAGATTGATGCATATTGAGCCGAATAACTTGAGTATATATGAGCATGAAGAGTATGTTGCATTGAGTCATATACATTATGATATATGATATCTGGTTTGTATTACATGATGAGTTAATTGATGAGTTTAAATGACCGTATTGAGTCTAAGTTAAGTTTGACTTATTGTATTGATTATTTGAATTGTTGAATAATTGAGCTGAGTTGAGATTGACGAGGTGATTGATGAGATGAGATACCCCAAAGGGGTTGAGTTTGAATTCTTGACTGAACATTAAGTTATGAGATGATGATGATTTGAGTAATGATTTGATTGATAAGTTGAACATATTTTAGTCTTGGTAGGAGTATTGAGCACCGAGCGGGAAGCAAGTGTATATGTCTAAATCGGTGAGCGAGAATTCATATACCTACTTAATCTCACAGAACTACGTTCCCAGTGTAGGATAGTCATTCAACTTATTTCGGTGACTCTTGTCCCACATGTGGACATCTCTTACAGATCCAAGAGAGAGAGGTAGAGGTTGATGCGTCCTTTTCCATGGCAAGTTAAGGACGGGCAAGGCAACGATGCCATATTCATTGTACATCACTAAAACTCCTGGTGGTGGGCATTATGTCGATTAGAGAAACTTCCAAACAATACTTGAGTTGAGCGTATCATGATTTTTGAACTGAGTTGCATTTAAATACTAAGTCTGTTTCTAAATTATGATTTCAAACTTAAAAACTTGCATGATTTCTTGAGTCGAGTTATGAGATGAAGAGTTGAGCCTTGAGCTGAGTTATTGATTTCTTTGAGCCTTATCTATTTACTTTAGTCCATTTACATATCATACATTCCACGCATTGGTGTCACTCGGCGCTGCATCATTTCATGATGAAGATATAAATGATAGAGGACTTCAGTAAATGCACCGTTGAGGTTCAGAGTTTCCAAAGATGGTGAGCCCTCCTTACCTTCGGAGGATCCCTTTTCTTTTACTATGTATTCTACTTTTTCTTGAGTTGGGTGGCCATGGTCTATCATGGTACTATCTAGATGTTAGATGTAGATGCTTCATTGACATTGAGTAGAGGATGTGGAGTATTGTCCCTTTCCAACTTTTATTTTATTGAAAAAAGTTCCTCTTAATATATAAAGACTGAGTTATTTGATTCCTTTGTGATCTTTTCTTTGAGAATTTTTCTTCCTTTATTGAGTATGAGGTGACAATGAGGCCAAGTGGTTCACTTAGGACTAGCAATAGTTTTTAAGTACCGGCCATGCCAAGGGTACCATCTCCAAGCGTGATATTTTGACCAATCAGTTATCGTCTTCCCTCCATTCTCATGATGTTGTTTCAGCGTTGGACCAGTGTATGAATGCCATGAGAAAAGTTACCTTCCTAAGTTTCAGGTTTGTGATGGTGAAATCTCTAATTGGTTGAGTTCTGCAAGGATAAAAGGAACAAAATGAACATTCTTGTTCATAATTACATCCAAAAGGTGGCATATATCCAGTTCACCATCAAAGATATATGATGTAAATTTTTTGTTTTCCAGGAAGCTTTGAGGCTTCAAAATGATTTACTTTAATGGATGATTAGATTTAATTTTTCAGTTCAGCTCATTTTATGCTAATTGATTGATTTATTTCTTTTTTTCGATATGTATCAAATGAATTTTGAGGTATCAAAAAGCCTAATAAATATGAGATTTTTAGTAATTTAGGAAATATTTGGTATAAAAAGAAATTAAGGTTATAAAGTATGGGATTTGTAAAATTTATACTTTTTGAAAATAAAGTTGTTGTTTCTGTAATTTTGGGTTATGTTAGTTGTAATTCTTGACTTGAATGTTACTTTGTCATTATATATTCGTTTTAGGTTTTTTGAAAAGGTCTTTTAATAGCCAAACAGATTTAAAATGAATAGATTGCGATTGTTTGATGTTGTTGGATAATAATGTTAATTCAATTAAAGTTATATTCATATCTTCAAGCCCTTTATGATCTATTTGCATTCTATCAGTAATTTGTGGCATGTGTTGTCACATTAAAGTGTATTTCTGACTCCTACTTTCTATTTCAGACATGCCTGAACAGGAACAAACACTAGTCACTCCAAGTGGGAGTTCTAGATGTCGAGTTAGATGGAAAATTGAAAGTGCACATCGTCGAAAAATAAGTGTTCGAGGAGGAGAGATCATAAAAAGTGGTATCTCTAGAATGACACAAGACTTGTTAAGGAATGAAAGGGCTATTCGAAGGGAAAGAGAGAAGAAACTAAAAGAGTTCAAGTCTTTTAAGATGTCCCCAACAATTTTAGTTACTAGCTTTATTTAACTTTTTTACTTAAAGTGTATAGAACTAAAAAAATATGTAGATCTCTCAGATTGAGAAAATTTAGCTATATTAGTAGATTCCCTTTATGAACCATGGAAAGAGAGACTAGTTAAAGTATATCACGAGGTTTGTTCTAGTGAACCCTTTAGTGTGTTTATATGTTATCTCAAATTTAAGTGGGGCGAACTTTATTACAGATGACTTGTAAACTCATTTAGTTTGCTTATTCAAATTTATGTAATATGTTGTTTCTCTCTTTGATATAAATATATGAGTATTATCATATTTTGAAATCTTTGTTGTTTCATAGTACATTGAAATATGATAATGATCTAAGACTTAGTGATCTTTGTGAATAAGTCTTTATTAATATATATTAAGAAATTATTTTCTAATTTTAGTTAAATATTTGGAGTGTAAATGATGATTGAATATTTTGAATACCCTTTCGATTTTACACCATATGTGAAACTATTATTAGAATTAAACTTCTTGAATGTACATTTATACATGTCTAATTAATGAGTGTACTTGCATAAATATCTCTAAGATACAGACATGGCATAAAATAGTATTATTGTTGGCTTAAACGAATAAAAGAAACTAAATGGTGACATTTACAACATCTGAAGTCGTAAAATATGGTCTGTCTTAGACAAGCAAAATGTGTTTGAAGGCATAAATCATTTACTTAACCAGTCAGAAGAGAGTAACACTGCTCAACATAGGAGAGAACTTACAAATCTTGAAAAAGCGTAGATTCTATTGCACATGGAATAATTATAAGCTCTGTGATTGATAAAACGATTCCTAAATGTGAGGAATTTTCTAATGCTCATGCGATTTGGATGCACTTACGAGAAACGTATGAGAGCACCTCTGCGACTCACCGCCTAAGATAGCTAACTATTAAGTTTGACACTTTGAGAAAGCGTCATGGTCAAAGTATCAAACAACACTTTAGGGTGATGTCAAACATGATAGCACAACTTAATAATACTGGTCACATTCTGTCTGATGAGCAACAGATTCAAGCAGTGATCCGGTCCCTTCCTAATAGTCGGAAACATTTGAAGATTAATCTAACCCACAATGAAAACATAATTTTTTTGATATTGAGCGACATGTTGAACTTGAACAAGAACAGCTTAGTGCTACTAAATATACTACTAAAGCCTTTGTAGCTGAATCAAGTGTCATGAAATCTTCAGGGTTTAATTGCAAGAAAGATTGGAAGAAGAAAGAAAAGGGTAAGGAGACCAAGGAAGGACCCTACTAGAAAAAGCATAAACCAAATTTCAAGAAAGGAAAAAGTTTTTTTTAAAAAACAAAAAGAGACAAGATCATGATGAAGTGCTACAATTTCCATCTTTTGGGGAATTTCGCTCATGAGTCTACCGAGCCAAAAAAGGTAGCATTCTTAAACACATCCTTAAGTGTTGTATATGTTACAAACACTAAGTTGAGATTGAGAAGAATTTGTGGAGTTTCGTCGAGTTACATCTAAATCTAGACAGATTTATGTGGGAAACAATGTAAGACTTGAAGTCAGGGGAATAGGCACTTGTAAAATAGACTTGCGTGGTGGCCTATCCTTGATGTTGCATGTTCTATTTGCTTTAAAGATCTGATGAAACTTAGTATCTATCTCAGTGCTTTTAGATAATGGTTTCAATTTGATATTTAGTTGCAGTGATATTAAAATAACACTAAATAATATTTTGTATGGTTTTGGACTATGTTGTGATTATTTCAACGTTTCAAATTGTAATCTTTCAACTTATGACTATTATATTATCATTGTGTAATGGCATGTTCTTCAAGTAATAATGAATATTGATGTTGTTATATGGCATGCAAGATTAGGCCACATAGGACAAGAACGAAGGAATAGATTGGCAAAAGAAGGATATTTAGGTCCTTTATCTTAAGTTGAATTGTCGACTTGTGAAAATTATCTTATTGGAAAGATTACACAAAAATCATTTGGGAAGCTAAGAGAGCTGAGTTCCCACTTCAATTAATCCATTCTAATATTTGTGGTCCAATGAATGTGAAGGCAAGGTCTGATGCCACATATTTTATTACACTCATTGATGATTTCAAGTGTTTTAGTTATATCTACTTAATTTCTCATAAATCTTAAGCACTAGAGTGCTTTAAAAGATATATGAATGAAGTTGAAAATCAATTGTATAAAAGTATAAAGGTTCTGAGAACCGACCGATGACGTGAATATCTATCAAATCAATTTAAAGAGTTATGTAATTAAAATGGCATAATCAGACAGTTGACTATTCATTATTAGATATGGTAAGGTCAATTGTGGCACAAACAAATTTGTCTATCTCCTTTTAGGGAGATATATTATTGATTGCGGCCTACATTTTGAATAAGGTGCCATTTAGATCAGTAACTTCTACTCCTTTTGAACTTTGGACTGGCCATAAAATAAACCTAGATGATCTACGACCTTGAGGTTCTGCTACTTACATTAAAGAACATCTGGATGAGTTTGGTAAATTAAGTCCAAAAGAAAAGAAATGTATCTTCATTAGATACTCAGAACGCTCCAAAGGGTATTTGTTCATTGGTGAGTTGGAAGATGGAAGTGTGATTGAAATTAAATCACAAGATGTTAGATTTTTAAAAAATATTTTTCCAAAAAAGAATGATATAATTGAAGGTGAGCCTCTGTATGAATTATTGAATTCAGAAGACCAAAAAATGTTATCAGATACACTCTATGAGGCAAATGATCAAGAGATGATTCCTGGTCTAAGTGGGAGTTTTGAATCCCAAATTCCTATAGAAAAATCTGAATTTAAACTGTGTAAAAGTACAAGAAATGGAGTACCTAAATAATTTTATTAGATTGAGGATTATATTTTTTGGTATCTCCTACGAAGTTGAATGAACCTAACTTTGTGATTGAGGCTTTGTCGAGTCCTGAAAAGGATAAATGGTTGAAAGTGATGGAACAAGAATTAGAGTCTATGAAAATCAACAAAGTCTGGGATCTAGTTGGCCTTTCACAGAAATGTAAATCTTTTGGGAGTAAGTGGATTCAAAAGGTTAAACATAAATCAGATAGGTTAATAGAAAGACACAAAGATCAACTGGTGGCTAAAGGTTTTACTTAAGAAGCTGTAATAGATTATGAGGAAACCTTTTCACTAGTTGTAAAGTTTACCTCTGTTTGACTACTTTTTCACTATGTTTGCATGTTCAAATTTAAATTACATCAAAAGATTGTAAAGACTTCTTTTCTCAATTTAGAATTAAACGAGGAAGTCTACATGGAACAACTTGTAGGTTTCATTGTTAAAGGCCAAGAAAAGACAGTTTGTAATTCTTTCTCTTTTCGTGGATGATATACTATTAGTCAAAAATGATTTGGGGTATCTGAAAACTATCAAGTTATGATTTTTAAAGTCATTTGATATGAAAGATATGAATGCCGTAGACTACATATTGGGTGTAAAGATCCAAAGAGATCGTTCCAAGAAATCTTTGAGTTTGTCTCAAGAAATCTACATAAGGCAATATTTGAACATTTTCGAATAAGTAGTTGCAAGCCCATGGATACTCCAATATCTAGTGGTGAAACTTTAAGTTGAAATGTATCCCAGAAGTGATAAAAATAAGGAACAAATGCAGTTCCTTATTCTAGTGCTAATGAAAATCTGATGTACGCTATGATGTGTACTAGTTCAGATATGTGTTATGCCATAGGTCTGGTTAGCAGGTATCAGTCTAATCCCAGAATAGATCATTAGAAGGAAATGAAGAGAGTGTTCCAAAATCTAGGGGGAATTGCAGACTATTTAAAAGAGGTTATACAAATGTTGATGATATAAAGATTGACATTTGTTATATTCTTACTAAATGGCGGTATCATTTTTTGTGAAAAAAGTAAGAAATAACCTATCACTTCGTGATTTGTGCATCTGCAGTGCAAGAAGTTGTTTAGTTTAAGAGATTCTTTGAGCATTTGTGTATTGTAAAGAATCAAAAAGGTCTATGACTTTATATTGTGATAATCTAGTGGCTATTGCATATACAAAGGATCTTAAGTATCACAGTAAAACCAAACATATTGATATCAAGTATTATTTTGTGAGAGATATAGTAGCAAGTGGAGAAGTGAATTTACAATACATTCCTACTTGTAAAATGATAGTTGTTCCCTTTACTAAGGCAATATCAAGAGACTTATTTAAGAAGCATGTTAAGGGAATATGAAGAGATAAATATCACTGCCATATTTAGACTAGTTTTAGCAATTAGACAAGAGTCTCTCTAAGAAATGAGTTTGAGGAATAGTGTAGAGAAAAACTCGAGTTAGACATCGAGAATGTCTAGACCAAGGTCTTTACAATATTGGAGTAAGACATCGTAGCACATGCTTCATACCATGTGTGTTATACAACAGGAGGGTTAATGAAAGAATGATCCCTGTTTCTTTATTGTGTGAGACCCTGAAAAGTCAAAGTTGAACTTTTCAATTGAATACCTTTTGACCTTTTATTGTTTTTGATATTTCAATCAATGTTACTACTTTAGTGTGTTACTAATAGCCATGTATGATTCGGCAATGCGGTGCTTGTCTAGGAAAGCAGTTGAGTTGATTTGAAATAGATAGATCCGAGTAGAAAGGAAAGACTATAAAAACTAAAATTGAATATGAACTCGAGTTCACCTCTTAAAGAGGATGAGGGATAAGATGATTAACTACTAGAGTAGTTAAAGTCTGAGGTATTGTGAGTATAGATATCCTCATGTTGATAATGGGTTCTTTTTCTACGTTACTGAATTCCTACAAAAGGCTTATAAGACCTTGAAAGCAATCCTTTATACTCACAGGTCGCATGAACCATTTATCAGATGAATTGTGTGTTAAGTTGATGTAATATTGCCTCAGATCTTGTCTGTCATGAGGGATAAGATGACTAAGATTTTTTTTGGAATCATGGATCGCACATGTCACAGCCCAACCCCGGGGCCATGACTCGTGCTGATTAGGCATTTAAACCCATAATAGAGCATAAAAACCACAACTTAAAGTCTAGGAATTCTACCAAAATTTTGGCAGAGTTTCCTCTGCTTATATGACCTATCCTCACCTGCAGCAGCTCCCAGAAAGTACGTACAGCACAAACACACATGTATAGCCAACTAATGCAGGCCGACAAGGTCTCCGCTGCGGTTCTGCCGCCAAATGATCATGATGTAAATAGAGTAATGCGGTCTCGCCGCCTGATCAAGTATCGAAAGCAAGAATTAGACCGCAATTGTATCACACATACCCACTACCCACTAGTATCCACAGACCTCTACACAGAAAGGCTACAACACGTGATGGGACAGGGCCCCGTCGTACCCTCGAATATACCAAAGGGGTTACAAAACAAAGAAACCATAAATATTAGTACATATACCAAAAGAATGCTCTTGGAGTAAGGGATCGTAATGATGGCGGATAGATGCCCTAGGAGGGAGGCTCTCTCACCTGCTCGTCTATACCTGCGGGCATGAAACGCAACCCCCAAGAGGGGGTCAGTACGAAATATGTACCAGGTATGTAAAGCGGTAAAAGCAAATATGAATGCAAAAATAAATTAGAAGTACATATGGAAGAGGCGTAACACATACGAATGTCAAGAATACTCTTTTT
>JAOTQJ010047800.1:0-14702 GCA_025642045.1 Solanum sejunctum
TAAGTTCTAAGTGTAAGTTTTGAGAGAGCAAGTTAGAAAGAGCGTAAGGATTGAATGTACGGATCTAAATTCTTGTTGAAGATTAGTACAATCTTTATCCCAAGTATATAAATATTAATTAAAATGTGGGATTGTTCTCTCCTGTGCTCCTTTATTGATTGAGGTTGAATAGTTGACAGTTGATAGGTCTTGTGTTAGAATTTTTGAATTTTTCTTGAAAATTATCCTTAATTTGTATGTATTTTCTTAAATTGATGATCATCATTACTTTGATTAACTATTTATATGTGCAATTGTATTATTTCAATAACACCCTATGTGATTTCCTTATTAAGGACCTCAAGAATGAACTTAGAAGGAATGTCTAAAGCCTTGACTGTCTGGGTGTATTGACTGTTATGACCCGTGTCCTGTGATGAGTGTATTGATGACTGAATTAGATGGAATTAATGTCCTTAGAGTATAAATGAGATTGGAATAAAGATTAAAAGAATGATCTTACTCCCTGAGTTGATAGATGATGAGATGAGTTAAGGTATTTTGCCCGTAGAGGCTAGGTGATGGAAGTTCTTGCTTGATTGACTGTTTATGAGCAAGTCAAGTCATGGGAGGAGTATTAATCACCAAAATGCATAAGAGTGAGTCCCACTTGCATGCATTAACTATGTGAGAAGCATATAAGGGAATTGGACCATGAAAGTAGATGTTCTTTTTGTCCCGCAGAGGACTTGACAGTCTTTTGGATCCATTGATAGACTCATCCTTTAACCTGGTAAGGTACTGGACAAAAGGGGCAACGACATCTTTTAATTGTATCATAACCAACTCGTAGGTGATAGTTGTTGGTTAGACAAACTCCCAGATATGTGTCATATTGATAGTACTTTGAGATTGATATGATAGTATGAGTCTTAATTGATAGTGGTGTGATGAAATCCTGTAATTCTAACTTGAGATCGAATGATGGATGAGATAATGTTATACTATATTGTCTTGCCTATGCTATTTACATTAGCCCATTTTACATATAGTACATTCTATGTACTAACGACCCTTTGGCATTGCTTTGATTTATGATGCAGATTTAGTAGACAGAGGACTTCAGAAGTTGAATCATTGAGGTTCCCAGACTTTCAGACTAACACTTGGCAAGTCCTCTTCTAAATTCGGAGGATGTCTTTATTTTCCCTTTTCTATTGCTTAAGTTGTTTCTTAGGATTGTGGTAGCAATGGCTTGTCATGGTACCTTCTTTAATAGTAGTTAAAGTGGCTTCATAGATGTAGACATATGATGGTTGATATTTGGGGTTCTTTTCCCAGTTTTCCTTCTTTATACTGAGATTGTTCCTTTGATCTTATTTCATGTGATAGACATAGATGATAAGTATTATAGCCCACCGATAGCTAGATTATTCTTGAATTCCTTAAGCTAATTTACTGACTAAATTATTATGACGGGACAAGGTGGTTTGCTTGGGGACTAGCAATAGTCTCCAAGCAATTATGCCTAGGGTACCCTCCCGAGGTGTGACAAATATAGTTTCAGAGCTTAACGTTCAAGTGTCCTAAAGAGTCTATGAAGCCATGTCTAGTAAACTCTTATTTTTGGAAGTTGTGCACCACACTTCATAAGCAGGAAGTTATAGGACATTAGGAAGTGTTA
The DNA here is from genome assembly GCA_025642045.1 of Solanum sejunctum. Classification (NCBI taxonomy): domain Eukaryota; kingdom Viridiplantae; phylum Streptophyta; class Magnoliopsida; order Solanales; family Solanaceae; genus Solanum; species Solanum sejunctum. Next base: position 1,664 of record JAOTQJ010047800.1, read on the forward strand.
CCCTTTTTCTATGATCCGAATTTGTACGATGGAGTTTAACTCTATGAAAATCTCATCTTAATCCATGCATTCCATATTTGCGGAAAATGTCGCCACAGAGAACAACTTCTTAGAGAGATGCCTCAACCCCTACTACTGAGAATGCCTTACTAGAGGTCCCAGTTTAGATAGAGGCAAGGGGATAGAGATGGCCTTCTAGGACTGTTACGGTCCCACAGGCACCCCCTATACACCCCTAACTAGCTCCCACTACTGAAGCAAAGTTTAGTGGAGCCATCACTATGTTAACTCTATTGGTGGCCTCGCAGGATTATAGTCGAGCTCCTCAAGCTCCTAGTTCTAGCTCACAAGAGTCCTTAACTGCAACACAACTCATAGATTTCTTAAGGATGAACCCACTAGCGTATACGAGGTCGGGGGTTGAGAAGGACTCGCAGAATTTTATTGATGAAATATATAAGGTCCTGAAAACTATGCACACTAATGAGATTGACGGAGTTGAGCTTGCTTCCTACCAGCTGAAGGATGTAGCTAATATTTGGTATAAATAATGGGAGAAGTTTGAAGCTACTTTCCTTGACCATTTCTTTGCTCAAGAGTTGAGAGAGGCAAAGTTGGATGAATTAGTGAACTTGAAGCAAGAAAGGATAACAGTTAATGAGTATAAACTTAAATACATTAAGCTGTCTAGGTATGCTCCGGAGATGGTGCAAGACATGAGGGCTAGGATGAGGAAGTTCATATTTGTCTTGGGCAGACATTCCAGAAGGAGTGCAAGGTAGCTTTGTTGATCCCCGACATGGATATCTCCAGGATTATGGTGTATGCCCAACAGACAAAGTAGGATAAGAGGAAAGATAGTGAGGAGCAGATGAACAGAAAAGCAAAATTAGTTGGGCATGAACCTAGCCAAAAGAGACAAAATAAGGATAATAAGTCCTATTTTTAGAAGAGATCATCTCACTATACACCCTCTATAGTGAGTGCGCCTGTCCAGCCAAACAGGTATGATCAGAAGTCTCAAGGTTATCAGAGTTTAGTGCTCAGGGTGCACAATCTCAAGCTACTATAACCCAAGGTGTGAGGGGAAAGCCACCCTGTGACAAGTATGGTAAGCTTCACTTGGGTGAGTGTCATATGGGTAAGGATGTGTGCTTTCATGTGGACAAACTGGTCACTTCAAATTTGAGTGCCCAAAGAGGAGATGAGGTGAGGGGAGCAGTAGACCATAATCCTCTGTAGCACCCCCAGTAGGCAATCATCAGAGGTGTACTACTACGAGCACGGGAGGTGGAACAAACAATATTTATACTATGTGTAATCGACAAGATTAGGAAGCCGCACCAGATGTTGTTACAAGTATGCTTTAAGTCTTTACCTTTGATTGTTATGCATTGCTTGATCCAGGTGACACCTTGTCTTTTGTGACTCCTTATGTGGCTAGTAAGTTTGGGATTATTTTAGAGCGTTTGTTATAACCTTTCACTATATCCACTCCTACTAGTGGGTCTATCTTAGTTGGGAGAGTTTTCAAGGGTTATATAATGTCGATTTATCATAAAGATACCTTATATCACTTGGTAGAATTGGAGAACGTTAACTTTGATATGATTGGCATAGATTGGCCTCACGCCTATTATACTTCTATTGGCTGTAGAACCCAGTTTGTTAAGTTTCAATTTCCTAATGAGCTTGTTCTAGAGTGGAAAGGGAGTTCTGTTGCACCTAAAGGCAAATTTGTCTCTTATCTTAGATCCAGAAAGTTGATCTCCAAAGGTTGCATTTATCACCTTGTATGAGTTAAGTCTTATGATGTTGAATCTTCCATTCTTGAATCTGTCCCGATTATGAATGAGTTTGTTGAGATGTTTTTTCATGATCTACCTAGAGTCCCTCTTGATAGGGAGATTAACTGTGGGATTGATGTTATTCCTAAGACCCAACCTATTTCAATTCCATCTTATAGAATGTCCCCCGCTGAGTTGAAAGAATTGAAAGAACAGTTGAAAGACTTGTTAGAGAAATGCTTCATAAGGCCTAGTATTTCTCCTTGGGGTGCTCCTGTCCTATTCGTGAGTAATAAAGATGGATCCCTCAAAGTGGGCATAGACTACTGGAAACCGAACAAGGTCACAATAAAAAATAAGTATACTCTTCCCAAGATAGATGATCTATTTTACAAATTTTAGGGTACTACTTGCTTCTCCAAAATAAACCTACGATCGGGTGACCATCAGTTGAAGTTGAGGAAATGTGACATTCCAAAGAAAGCCTTTAGGCTATGGTATAGCCATTTTGAGTTCTTAGTCATATCCTTTGGGTTGACTAATGTACCTGCATCTTTCATGGATTTGATAAATAGGGTATTCAAACTGTATCTTCATATGTTCATGATCGTGTTTATTAATGATATTCTGGTGTTTTCAAAAGATGAAGAGGAGCATGCTAGTCATCTTAGAGTGGTTTTGCAAACTCTCAAGAACCATGAATTTTATGCGAAGTTCTCGAAGTGTGAGTTTTGCCTCAAGTCTATGGCCTTTCTAGGTCATGTTATGTCGAGGGATAGTATTCGGGTGGATACCCAGAAGATTGAAGCGGTTAATAATTGACCCAGACCTACCTCTCTGACGAAAATAAGAAGCTTTTGGGGATTGATGGGCTGTCATCGAAGATTTGTTGAGCGTTTCTCTTCTTGGTCATCACCTTTGACCAAGCTAACTCAAAAGAAGGCCAAGTTCCATTCATTAGAAGAATGGGAAAAGAGTTTCCAAGAGTTGAAGGCTAAATAGACTACCGCACCAATTCTGACATTGACCGATGGAACAGGAGATTTTATGATATACTGTGATGCATCCCGAGTTGGATTTGGTTGTGTACTAATGCAAAGAGGGAAGGTAATAGTTTATGCTTCCAGAAACTTATGATCCATGAGAAGAATTATCTGACTCATGATCTTGAGTTGGCAGCGATGGTATTCGAACTTAAGATTTGGCATCACTATTTGTATGAGATGCATGTGAACAAGTTCACTAACCATAAAAGCTTGCAATACGTGTTCAGTTAGAAGGAGCTCAACCTACGACAGAGAAGATGGTTGGAGTTGCTCAAGGATTATGACATGAGCATTCTCTACCACCCAGGTAAGTAACATTGTTACAGATGCTCTTAGGAAGTTGTATATGGGTGGCACTGCTTATGTGAAAGATGGGAATAGTGAATTAGTTAAGAAAGTTCATAGATTTGGTCGACTAGAAGTGAAACTTGGAGAGAACAATGACGGTAAGGTCAATGTTCAGAATGGTCTGCTTTGTCCTTAGTGTCAGAAGTAAAGGAAACGCAAGACCAAGACCTGTCTTGGTCCAATTGAAGGAAGCAGTTCACAAGTAAAAGGTGCTGATTTTCTCCTAAGAACAATGGAAATAATCTCAATGTAATGAAAGAAAAGGGGGAAAAGAACCCCAACATTGGCAATTATCAATCTCTATCTATGAAACCTCTATGATTACTATCAAGAAGGTACCATGACTAACCATGGCTACCACAATCAAAGAAAATCACTCAAAGTAACTAAAAAGATAAACATATCCTACAAAAGCAAGGGAGGACTCACCAAGTCTCTATCTGGGGATCTGCGAACCACAAAGATTAGCCTACTGAAGTCCTCTGTCAATAGAATTTGCATCATAAAATAATGCAGTGCTAAAAGGGCGTTAGTCCGTAGAATGTACTATATGTAAAATGGGCTAAAATAATCAATATACAATAATAATCAGCTCATCAATCACTCATCCTCAACTTAGAGTAACGAAATGAAAGTCTATCACCTTACTATACATCAAGAAATCACACAATCACCTCAACCTCAGAGTACTATTATCATGAACTAATCTGGGAGTTTCTATAAAAGAAAACCACCACCTTTGAGTCGGTAATGATATAACAAAGAGATGTTGTTGCCATATCTGTCCAGTACCTTGCCAAGGTACGGGACGAGTATATCGGGGATCCCAAAAGAAGTGTGTCAAGCCCTTCGCGAGGCAAAGGAAACATTTGTTTTCATGGTCCAATCCTCGCCTACACTGGCCACATAGTTAATGATTGCAAGTGGGACTCACCCTCATACATTTTGGTGATAATACTCCTCCTAGGACTCAATATATTTATTAGTCTATTAATTCATCATGGATTTCCATCACTCACCACCTACGGGTAAGAAAACTCATCTCATCTCATCATCTATCAACCCAAATAGTAGGATTATCCCTTCTAAATTAAAGTTCAGTCTCATTAGGCTCTAAGAATACTAGTTCAATCAATTCTAGTTAGCAATACAGTCATCTCAGGGCTCAGACTCCAACAATCATCACATTTAGACAATCAAGGCTCTGGACATTACCCCTAAGTTCCTTCTTGAAATAATTAACAATACAATCATTAAAATTAGGTATACAATCTTTACAATAATACACGCAAACAATTAATACAAGTATGATGATCATCAATTTAAGTAATATGTATAAATTAAAGATAATTTTCAAGAAATTCACCATGAATTACTACTCAATACCCATCAATTATCCATTATCAACATAATCTATACATTAGGGCACAAGGAAGGACAATTCCATGTTTCGGGTAGCCTTCACAAACCTGGGCTGAAGAGTTATCAAGTCTTCTTCAAGAAATTGAAATCTCAGTTGGAACCCTTAAGCTCTTTCTTCTTCTCATCTCTTAGAAAGTACATTTAGACTTAGAAACATATGGATTCCGAAACCCTTTCGTACGAATTAATACTCTAAAATACATTTTTGGGACTTAAAAATGGGCTGGAAATGAGAAAAATACCATTCCTAAAATTTAAAAGAAAAATTTTAAAACTGGTGTAGTAGTCCGCGATGCCCTGGGGGCGGGGACTAGTGCATTTTCGCTATTTTTTGGAAATTTTAATTCCCATCAAAAAATTGAAGACATACATAAGTGTGTCTCCATGTCCGCATCACACCAGGGGCACGGATCGACACTATTTTTGAAAGAATTGGCAAAAGTTACTTTTTGATCTGCTTGCTTTTGAATCGAGTCGAGACCACTTCCCCACACAATGTTTTGTGTTGATTGCAAATTTAGTTTCAAAGTTCTAATCAGAGCTTTGGAAGAGGCATTATGTGCATGATTACATTTTAGGGGCATTCTGAAAAGTTCATGTGGTGTTATAGATTGATTGGCAGTTTATGAGGAAGTCGAGTCACTGGAGGAGTATTGAGCACTAAAATGGGTAAGAGTGTGTCTCACTCTAACCCACTAACTACATGACCAGCATAGGAGAGGATTGACATGAAATTGGATGTTTCCTTTATCCCGTAGAGGACTTGACAGACTTTTGGATTCATTAATAGACTCGTCCTTTAACTTGATAAGGTACTGGACGAAAGTGGCAAGGACATCTTTTAATTGTATCATCACCAGCACATACGTGATAGTTTTCAGTTAGAGAAACTCCCAGATATGTTTCATATTGATAGTACTCTGATGTTTATGTGATAGTATGAGTCTTGACTGATAGTGATGTGATGAAGTCCTATCCCTTATTCTGAGTTGAGATCGAGTGATGGATGAGCTGATGTTATACTATATTTTCTTGCCTATACTTTTATATTAGCCCATTTTACATATAGTACATCTCATGTACTAATGCCCCTTTGGTGTTATATCATTTTATGATACAGATTCAGTAGACAGAGGACATCAGCAGCCGAATCATTGAGGTTCCCAGACTTCCAGACAGAGAGTTGGTGAGTCCTCCACTGTATTAGGAGGATATCTTTATTTTCCCTTTTCTATTGCTTCATTTATTTCTTAGGATTGTGGTAGCCATTGCTTGTCATGGTACCTTCTTAGATAGTAGTTAAAGAGCCTTCATAGACATAGACATATGATGGTTGATGTTTGGGGGTTCTTTTCCACCTTTTCCTTCTTTGTACTAAGATTTTTCCTATGATTTTAATTTGTGTGATAGACATACATGATGAGTATTATAGCCCACCTATATCTAGATTATTCTTGAAAGTCTTCCGCTAATTTACTGATTGAACAAGTATGATAGGACTGGGTGGTTTGCTTGGGGACTTGCAATAGTCTCCGAGTGCCAATTATACCTAGAGTACACTCCCGAGGCGTGACACCTATGATCCAAAATGAACTAAGAATGCAACTCTGGCCCTAACATCTCCGTTTTAACTTGAAATTCAGTTCTACAAGTTCTTTGGACTGGATTCGGCATTCAAGAATTGATGGAATTAACAAAATCCAATTCTGACACTTGAAACTCAAAATGACCACAAAAACTCAAAATTTCTAACTTTAAACCTTTTAAAATTATTTCTTTTGCAAAACTCTTGCTTTTTATGATATTTTCAAAACTTGACTTTTGGACTTATCAAAAAACGACCTACAACAACTTCCGAGAGGTGCAAAATGATAATTTGATCATAAAGACCAGAAATGACCTTCGAGGTTATTACATGTTTAGATGCTAAAACAATCTTATTTTGAAGTATGGAGGCCTTAAATATATGTAACATGAATATTTCCTTGGAAACCTTTAAGGAGTTTGCACTAACCATAGCCTCTCGATTTTTATTTATATCTATTCTCAAAATAGCGTATGTGTTTTGTTGGAGAAATTGATTGTAGGTTAATAACATTGGGGTAAGTTTGATATTAAGACGATGGGGTTTAGGTCTAGGAAGTGGACTTGTTCCATTGCAGTTCTTTTTTTTTTTCAAAAAGTAAATCGCATGCAAGAAACTGTTTTATGAATAATTGATAAATAACATTTGAGGAATGTTATTACTCTTTTGATTCGCAATTGTTTTTGAAAAGTTTCTCGCACAAAATTTCTTCCTAGGTTTGCGATTCAGACCTAGTTTACCCTAATACATTTTTTAAATATTTTTCTCATGACTTTTGGTCCGGTCTTAGTTCGGTTAACTTAGGGTGTTACACTAATAACCGAATTTGATGACTAGTAATCAATAGATCTAATTACTTTCAATAATGTAAACTTGTAATTTTTTTTAATCTTCTCTCATTTATTTTAAAATTATTTTGGCATTAAATTTTATGTTTAAAATTAATCTATTTTTTAAATTTCATTTTCATTTTAATAGGTCTTTATTTAAAAATTTAAAATCACAAAAGAAGATGTCTCTTCGGGATACCAACTTTATTTTTTTTATTTGTTTGAAAGGCGAAAAAAATCACAAAAATATTCTTCTTTTAAATTAATATTTTATTTTTGGTACTCAAGAGTTATCTAGTAATAATTTTTTTATTTTTGATATTTTTGTTTACACACTTAAAAAAAAATTAAAATCAAAGATAGAGTCAATAATCTTTTGTCACTAGGTGAAGATGATATCTTATCCATATATAACAAAAGATTCTTGGTCTATTCTACTCTCTCACAGTACAAACACATGCTGACCTAACAGACCTCATATACAACCACTTTTTTTTTGATACCCCTGCATATCTACTCACATTTTTCTTCTTTGACTTGAAAATGTCAAAAAAAAAAAACTCCATTCTCTATACCAACTACTCTCACTTGAGCATCTGAGATAGAGGAAGAACCTGATACATTTGTGGGACTTTATGTTAATCCCTCATGCATTTAAAGTCATCAAAGTTTTACCATAGTCCATAGTTATATCCCATGATTTCTTTTACTAATAATTTTAGAGATTTCATTTTTGCACTTTGAATGAGTTATGTAGGAATTTATTTACTTTGAGGATTACAGTTACCAAATTTAACCTAAAATGAATTTTTGAAACAAATCAAAATATATAAAGTGAAAAGAGTTATCATTATAATTATATATAAAAAGAATTTACTTAAAGAGACAATTGTTCTAAGGGATTAAGTAAATTATATCATTATAGATGGGAGATTTAATTATATAGCCCTTTACAAAATCATTTTTAATTTCATGACTTTTTTACTAGAGGCATACATTTTTTCAAATAAGATAACAAGGTCATTTTTAATTTGTAAGTAGTTATAAAGTATCATTTCCTAGTGTTCATTTTGAGATTACATCTAAATATCTCGCGTTTGATCAGAGGTACTTGCTAAAATTAATGTTATTTTCATATGTAAAAGGTGAAAGTTATAGAAATCCAAGTTGGGAAATCAAATGACATCTAAGATAATTCGAGGAGAGATATAAAAGTAAAACAAATACATTAGGGTTTTTATTCACTCTTCAACTCCTTCATATCGCCACAAGTAAACATGAGCTTGATCATAAAACATATTGATCAAACCTAAAGTTCAAAACTGAAGATGAAACATAAACATACATTATTTAAGTGATTAAGAAATTGCAAAGATATGGCAAATCGATGCCTTAAATTATTGAGCAAATCTATTCCTTAGGGCTATCAAGAATATGTAAAATGACTCTTCCCTCCTCTTTGGTAAGACGACCCCTGAGCTTAGCTAGAGTCTTCATATCACGAATTCTTAAGTCATGCTTAGGTGGGGTTTCCCTTTAAGATGAAGCAAATTGATAAGAATTCTTTTGAATCAGCTTTAGATACTGTTGTAGAAATAATATGTTGTTGCTGGTGAGTTAATGTGTTCATTGCAGCACTTTGTTATTATGGATAGCTGGAAAATGGCACAAACACTTTTTCTATGAGTTCCTTTAACCCAACCATCCTTATGATGAACCTTGGTATGACCTACTATGGATTGGCTCGAAGAAAAGAATTGCTTGCATATGACAAATTGGAACCCCCATATACCTCGTTGTCCATTTAGTTCCTTCATTTTTTTTACTTAGGCCAAGGAGGATGAAGATTGGAGGAGGGGTGTGAGGAGGAGGATTAAGAGGGAGAGAGGATTGAAGAGAACTAGAAAATTGATGTAATTAGTGATGAATGATGCTCTATTTATAATACTCATGAAAGTATAAGATGGAAATAAAATTTATTATATTAGTCTCTGTATAATTATAAGATAGTCCTATTTTGTAATGACTCAGACTTGTACAACCTCATTAGAGGTTGGAAATTTGGTATTGGAAAGTTTTGGACCAAGGTAACACTAAATTGAAGAACTAACGGTCTGTGTGAAGCAATACGGACCGTGTGTAGCCTCGTTGGAGTAACCATTCTCCTTGTGTGGGGGGTTTGAGCTTAATCATGGAGTTTTGGAGTAAGGTGCACCACACATAGATCCCACATGGATCATATGAGGCTTCACAGAATGTGTGGTGGGCCATGTGGTGGCCTTAGTCTTGAAATCCAACAATTTTGGGACCATGGAAAGCAGTACGACCCCTCTCACAAACTATTTGGTGGGTCATGGTCCATAAGGCCCTTTCGTATGGGTTCTGGAGTGAAAATTTTCTAAATACTGGATCACTAGCTTGGAACTTTATCGTGAAGAATTTTCTAAGTGAAATAGTACAGAGAAGTACACGGTCCGTATATCTTGGTACAGACTGTGAGACCAACCGTTGGGTGCTTTGTTGAATTTTTCTAAGTATGGAATCTTCAAGATCAAGATAACTTCAATTTCTAGCCCTTAATTCAATCTTATTTATGTTATTTAGGGCCATTATGGATCTTCTACATCAAGTCAAGTTCAAAGGAATTCCATTGGCTAACGTTTTCACAAGAACCGATAGAAGGGTCAACTTTAAATGGTATATTTCTTAGCACAAAACATAATTGGGTGGCCCACAACCTATCAAAATGAAGATCTTTGAATTTTCTTTCTAACGCATCTGGTTTCACCTCATTCTGAGTTTGAATCAAGAAGTTATGCCCATTTTTGTAAAGCCCGTCTATGCAGTATTTTCTGAGAATTGGTCAAGTGTGGTATTATTGGAGTATTTCACGGTCTGTGAAACCTTGTACGGACCATCAGAAGTCCTCGTGGGCCCCCTCGCAAGAAATGTTATTTTTCTTCATTAATGATTTTTTTGTATTTGTGGCTTTTCCTAAGGATTTTCTCTAACTTCCTATGATGTCCTAAGGCATTAAAATGACCTAAACTCTATTTCTCTCATTCAAATTCATTCCTACACTTAGAATTGTTCAGATTCTCTCATCTAAAGAACTCCCCTCAAGTGAACCATTGTATGTTAGGTTGGAGCACAAGGAAGGGTCTTCTTCTTTATCAAATGTCTTCCTATTTCTTTTTGATTAGCTAAGGTACATTGGACTGATTCTTGGTCCCTTTCAACCTAGAAGACTCAAACTCCTTTATGTTTAATTTCGTGGAATTTTGGCTATTTTAAATATGGGTTTTCGATATTATTGTTTATTCAATTCAATTATTGGATGGGCTATGTTTTATTATTGATTTTAAAGTGATTTATGCCCTAATATGATGAATTGCATTGAAGTTATGAAGCTATGGATGTGCATGTCCCCTATAAAGCTTGATTTGTGTATGGATAATATATATTATAATCTACGCTGTCTTAAGCACTAGGCCACTAACGCTTGGAACCCATATACTTGGGGGCTCCTAATTTTTTCTAAATGTACTTCTGCATATTATGAAAAAGAATTATAAAAAAATGTTTTAAGTAAACAAAAACACATAGAAAAAAGAAAAAAAAGAAATAGCCATTACCAAATTTCTTTCCTGAGGAAATAGAACAATTTTTGATATAACTTCCTTATGTGAGAAATTGTGCTTCATTAAATATCTCCTAATAATTACTATTTGATTTTATATTATTATTTACTTTATACTCATTTTTTAAATTCTCTGTAAAAACTTTCATTTTATTGTTGCTTACAAATTACAAAAGACTTGTTTTTTGTTTTTTCTGCAAAATTTCAAGAAGTGCTTAAAGGAACTCAAAACTATTTTGATATTGTTATACATCTTATCAAATTCGTGAAACATGTTTTATCATTCTAATTTTATTTTATAGTTTTTTCTTTAAAATTTATTATTGTTGATATTCTTAGTGCATATATTTGGGTTATATTATAAAATTTATTTCATAAGTGCATATATGTTTGTTTTAGTTATTGTTAAAATTTATTCAATTGAATTTTAAAATAAGTCAACTAGAAAATAATATTTGGGTTAAATAAAAAGAGAGAAAAATAGGGAACTTGAAAAATTGAATAAATCTATAAAAGGAGCCCTTGATAAAATTTTAACAAATAATAAAAATTTTGAATCGAAAGTTATTGGAGGATGGTTTTCAAGTGAACAAGTCACTAACAAAATTGAGTTAGATGATAATGATATTCAATTTAAAAATCTAGAAGAACAAATTAATAGAGATAGAGTGCACTGGAAAACATATTGATAAGAATTGTTGGCGTGATCAAAATTCTTGAAAAAAATAATTTGGCATTTAGGAGAACAAATGAAAAGATCTATCAAGAATGTACTGATAATATTTTAAGTCTAATTGGAATGTTTGCTAAATTTGATCCAATTTCTCGTGAAGGTACGAAAAAGGGTTGCTAAGGTAGAGTCCATAGGAAAACTTCTTAGGATGTATTTGCCCCGTTCCTGGTTCCTTTGGAAGACCCATAGTAGCCGCAAAGCACCATTCTACGCACTCAGAATAAAAGAGTGAATTTCCACAATTAACCGAGGAAAGTGTGTTGGTTTTCTTTTTTAACTAATTAATTAAATTAAATAACATCATATATTTTTATTTTTTTCACATTCAAGCTTTATGGATTTAATACAAATACTAGTTCATATTTTTTGTATCTACAAACCTTTGTGAGTTAAATCCACTAAACTTGAATATAAGAAAAATATAATATATGAAGTTATTTAATTTAATTAATTTTTCAAAAATAAAATCGATGTACTTTCCTTGATTATTATTAAAAAAATATATATCTAGAAACTCTAAAAAAATATTTTTTTTTAAAGTTGTTTGCTAATTCTTTAAGGATTTTTTTTTTGAAAACTAACAAACAAACGTTGATATTAAAAATTTAAAAAATAAAAATAAAGAACAAATATAGAAATAAAAAATTATAAAATTAGTAATAATGTTTAAATTGTACACAAAAAATAACGTTGAAAGGTCAAAATAGAATAAAGGCAAGATAAAGTATCAAAATAAAAAATAAAGTTAGACAGGTTGTGTATGTATCTTTAATTGATTTTCATGTCATGACATAGCATGTGAAGTACACTCTTTCCCTTTTTGTTTATTCCTTAGATAGAAGTGTCAAAATTGAATATGAAAATTGAAGTTGAAGGGTTAACATGGAATATGGTTGAGTTGGAGTGCCAAAATGAAATTTCGGGCCAAGTTTAAGGGGCTACATATGAGTTTGGATGTATGGATTGCAGTGGTGTTCTGACTTAATGTTAGAACCCGTAAGTCCTTAATTGGTTCAATCTGGTAAAGTTTGGGACCAAATGTAAATTTCTTCTAAAGTGTAGTCTTTGAGATTTAAATTGTTAGTGGGGTCATGTGTTGTGGCTTTTTTTGATTGGTCCAAGTGGGACTTGTTGCATATATATATCTATACATCTTGTATGCAAGAGATAAGTCCCACACTTAGAAAAAAACGAGAGAAGCCAAGAGAGTCACAAGCAACCCTCTCAGGTTGCTACAATAAATCGGGGAAAATTTCATTTTTTTGATCTTTCGATTATTTGACACTTCAAGCTTAGTATATTGGGTCTCCTAAGTGGTGTGGTGGTGTTAGTTGGTCAAGCAATTGCTTGGTTTGATGGATATGAAGACTTGGGTCTAGTGAGGGGCTTGAAAGGTATGTTAATTTATAGCTTAATTTTTGTAAATTAAAGCTTGTGGGTGTGTTAGGGGTGCATTAAATTGGAGGTAAAATATGAAAATAGGGTTGATAGTTGGCTTAAATTGTGAATTTGGAATTTGGGGTTGAATGGGTACAAACTTGCATATGAAGATATATTGATTTGTAGTCATGTGTTTATGTTTATTTGTCATGAAAATAGTCCTTGTGGGGTGAAAGAAGTGTTGGAAAATTATGTGAATGTATACATG